>BLKR01009508.1:0-110916 GCA_011170035.1 Teleogryllus occipitalis
CGACGCCACCGCCTTCATCACGCCCTCGCGCGCCTCCCGCGCCGGCCCACGGGGCCCCGCGCTCATCTCAGCTGGGAACAAATGAGCAGATGCAAGCTGTTCCAATTCAGCCTTGCGACGCCACCGCCTTCATCACGCCCTCGAGTGCCTCCCGCACCGCCCCCCGCGGCCACGCGTTCATCTCAGGTGGTAACAAATGAGCAGATGAAAGCTATTCCAATTCAGCGTTGCGACGCCACCGCCTTCATCACGCCCTCCAACTCCTTCCGCCCCGCCCCCCGCGGCCACGCGTTCATCTCAGCTGGGAACAAATGAGCAGATGAAAGCTATTCCAATTCAGCCTTGCGACGCCACCGCCTTCATCACGCCCTCCAACTCCTTCCGCCCCGCCCCCCGCGGCAACGCGTTCATCTCACCTGGCAACAAATGAGCAGATGCAAACTATTTCAATTCAGCCTTGCGACGCCACCGCCTTCATCACGCCCTCGAGTGCCTCCCGCCCCGCCCCCCGCGGCCACGCGTTCATCTCAGCTGGGAACAAATGAGAAGATGAAAGCTATTCCAATTCAGCCTTGCGACGCCACCGCCTTCATCACGCCCTCCAACTCCTTCCGCCCCGCCCCCCGCGGCAACGCGTTCATCTCACCTGGCAACAAATGAGCAGATGCAAACTATTTCAATTCAGCCTTGCGACGCCACCGCCTTCATCACGCCCTCGAGTGCCTCCCGTCCCGGCCCACGCGGCCACGCGCTCATCTCAGCTGGGAACAAATGAGCAGATGAAAGCTATTCCAATTCAGCCTTG
This sequence comes from Teleogryllus occipitalis, assembly GCA_011170035.1. NCBI lineage: Eukaryota > Metazoa > Arthropoda > Insecta > Orthoptera > Gryllidae > Teleogryllus > Teleogryllus occipitalis. Next base: position 806 of record BLKR01009508.1, read on the forward strand.
CGACGCCACCGCCTTCATCACGCCCTCCAACTCCTTCCGCCCCGCCCCCCGCGGCCACGCGTTCATCTCAGCTGGGAACAAATGAGCAGATGAAAGCTATTCCAATTCAGCCTTGCGACGCCACCGCCTTCATCACGCCCTCCAACTCCTTCCGCCCCGCCCCCCGCGGCAACGCGTTCATCTCACCTGGCAACAAATGAGCAGATGCAAACTATTTCAATTCAGCCTTGCGACGCCACCGCCGTCATCACGCCCTCGAGTGCCTCCCGTCCCGGCCCACGCGGCCACGCGTTCATCTCAGCTGGGAACAAATGAGCAGATGAAAGCTATTCCAATTCAGCCTTGCGGCGCCACCGCCTTCATCACGCCCTCCAACTTCTTCCGCCCCGCCCCCCGCGGCAACGCGTTCATCTCACCTGGCAACAAATGAGCAGATGCAAACTATTTCAATTCAGCCTTGCGACGCCATTGCCTTCATCACGCCCTCGAGTGCCTCCCGTCCCCGCCCACGCGGCCACGCGCTCATCTCAGCTGGGAACAAATGAGCAGATGAAAGCTATTCCAATTCTGCCTTGCGACGCCACCGCCTTCATCACGCCCTCCAACTCCTTCCGCCCCGCCCCCCGCGGCCACGCGTTCATCTCAGCTGGGAACAAATGAGCAGATGAAAGCTATTCCAATTCAACCTTGCGACGCCACCGCCTTCATCACGCCCTCCAACTCCTTCCGCCCCGCCCCCCGCGGCAATGCGTTCATCTCACCTGGCAACAAATGAGCAGATGCAAACTATTTCAATTCAGCCTTGCGACGCCACCGCCTTCATCACGCCCTCCAACTCCTTCCGCCCCGCCCCCCGCGGCAACGCGTTCATCTCACCTGGCAACAAATGAGCAGATGCAAACTATTTCAATTCAGCCTTGCGACGCCACCGCCTTCATCACGCCCTCGAGTGCCTCCCGTCCCGGCCCACGCGGCCACGCGCTCATCTCAGCTGGGAACAAATGAGCAGATGAAAGCTATTCCAATTCAGCCTTGCGACGCCACCGCCTTCATCACGCCCTCCAACTCCTTCCGCCCCGCCCCCCGCGGCCACGCGTTCATCTCAGCTGGGAACAAATGAGCAGATGAAAGCTATTCCAATTCAGCCTTGCGACGCCACCGCCTACATCACGCCCTCCAACTCCTTCCGCCCCGCCCCCCGCGGCAACGCGTTCATCTCACCTGGCAACAAATGAGCAGATGCAAACTATTTCAATTCAGCCTTGCGACGCCACCGCCTTCATCACGCCCTCGAGTGCCTCCCGTCCCGGCCCACGGGGCCACGCGCTCATCTCAGCTGGGAACAAATGAGCAGATGGAAGCTATTCCAGTTCAGACTTCAATTCAGTGGCTATTGGATAGCAATTTTATGCGATTTTTAATTCAATATTTGAAAACATTACGGATAAACTGATATTTATAGCTATAAATTAAAAGGAAATGAAGTAACTTCACTCTTGAAAAAATCTGTTTGATTCCATAACACAATGATTTTTTCAATATCTTAGAAAAAAGACGATAAACATAGAACAAACTGTCCAGCCGCAAACCCTTGTAAGTCACAAAACATTTCAGGTCAGACATGAACAAGTGATTGATCTTATTAATTCTGAAGTATAGAACTCATTTCACTAAGAATATTGTGTTACATCGTTTTGAAGTAAATTGGAACCCCCTTCCATTAATGAACCGTCATAAGACGGTAATAAGCTGTTACAGGCAAGTTACCACACGTGCTCCTAAATCTTGCGCCAAATACATCATAACCATTAGAATATAAGAAATTGAAAATCTCTTGATAACAAACATTGAAAAACGATTTCCCGAAATATTTAGCTTTGTGATGATTTTCAAGCATAATAATGATGTAAGGATTTGCATGAACTACGGATTTTTACGTCCGTCTGATTTTTATCCGTGCATTTTTAGTAGCAAACAAAAACTTGAGTTTTTGGAGTTTTACATGTAAGTTCTTATCTGAGAAGAAATTAAATGAAGCCGTTTCTGTAATTATTAAGTCAGTCCTACAAAAAGATCAAAAATTGCCTCTGAGTTTGACCACTTATTGTCTTGGGTTCAGTGGCAGTTAATCGTATTTTTTCAAATTGGTGTGTTTCCTAATTCAAAGAAATGGCATTAAGAGATGAAAATTCATTTCACACATTCGAAGTCAGACGAATTCAAATGAGAGCGCAACAATATAAAAAATATTTTAAATCTATATCTCAAGTAACCTGGCATATATCTAGGTAAGTAATTTAATTTATAATCATTATAATGCAAATCTGCTGCCTTAAAACTTAGAATAAATTTGCCTTTGACGCAGCATTACAGCTCTTTAGCTCACAGTACCGACGGACTTTTAGTCTTCTATGATATACACACACACATTGATGGGCAAATACATTCTGTGTGAACATACATCAGATGTTCGACTCAGTAAAACGGTTTGTATAACTAAAAGAAAAGGCTATTTCAAACATAACTTTTGTTTGATAATAAACTAAAATGAGGAAAGTTCATAACTGTTTGAATAACCCAAAGCATAAGACTATTTCAAATACAGCTTATGGTTGATAATAAATTACAATTAAATTAATGAATATTTCACTATATCACTTTTCCTTTTATCTTACAAATCTTCTAGATGAACATAAATTGTTTCTGCAGTAGAAATATATCTTAATTTATTGAAGGTAATAATTTAATAATATCCATGTTTTCATTATGTAACATAATTTAGTGTAAAACAGCAATGTATGCTAAAGATAAGCAATATACACAACACCAAACATGATATTAAAGTGCTACATAAGAGGGTGGTTTATTATTGAGAGAAAAATACTTGTTTAGTGAAAAATATTAACATCCTTTAACCTTATATTAATACTTTGTATAGAAATATAAATTCTTCCTTATAATTTATCTTTTCCTATTCGAATTTGCTACGGACATGTTGCTACGGAAACCAATGTAAAGAAGCGTCAATATTCATCAAATGATGAGTTCATTACGTTAAAACATCCTATCAATACCAAGTCATATCTGAAGCATTAGCAAGTTCTTAACTTAATTGGAAACTTCAGTAAACAGCGTCTTTAAAGACGACCTCGTTTTAAGAAATATACGAAAAAACAAAATTTGAGTCACACAAACACGTCACCTAAGTCTGGAGAACTTCAAATACATACATCACAGCAAATGACAGGTCAATTTACATACATTTAAACGAACTTTATCCCAATTCTATTTGACAAGAAAAGAAAACGATGATTCCTGTCAATTTAAGTATATTTAAAGCAGACGTTTCGGCCTAAGTTGTAAGGCCCTCTTCAGTGTCTGAAAGGTCAACACAACCAATCAGTTACAATCTTACATAATATTATTAGTATAAAACAAATATAAAACAAAAACAATGAGATAAGGACGTGGTACCTCTAAATTTCCTAGGTTATGTTACACCATAATGTCGAGATATAATATAAAACCAGGCACTTCTAATCTTAAACAATGGTGGTCTAAAGGACCACATTGAAGAGGCATTGAGGAATGCAATTGTTTATCTTGGAAGATCTTCTTTCAATTGAAATTAATACTTGTGTAACATAACCTAGGAAATTTAAAGGTACCGCGTCCTTAACTCATTGTTTTTGTTTTATATTTGTTTTATATTTGTTTTATACTTGTTTTATACTAACCTTGTGTTGACCTTTCAGACACTGAATAGGGCCTTACAATTTAGGTCGAAACGTCTACTTTAAATATACTTAAATTGACTGGAATCATCGTTTTTTCTTGTAATGTTTGATTTATCGAGTGAATCCTGATTTATTTGACCAATTCTATTTCCTAAATGTCTCAAATCCTGACAACAAGAGCGCGACAATATATACTACGTATCAAAGAAGTTTTCTTAAAGTTCTTTTGTTAATATCTTCAGCATTAATGGAAACTCGTAAGATATTTTTTAAGCGATTGTGCCAAAACTTGAATAATTTGGAGCTCTCGGCAGCCCGAAAAATGTTAATAGAAAATCAATGAAACAGAACCCTTTTGTGACGAATTGTTTACAATGAAATCCAAAAGTAAACAAACAACGTTTATAATATCAATTTTACAGTTTCATACTTTGTACCCTGAAAGACATCTCTTTGTCTTTAAAGTGCCTTTAAATTTGATGTCTTTAAAGTGTACAGAAACAGAAGCAGTATGCAACATCCTGAAAGAACTTTTCCAACTCAGGAGGGCATGACTTAATACATGACAGAACCAAAAAGAAAGACTGTAGGTGGACTGGGAGAGGTGGTTCAGGGCAGAGAGGTGGCAACTGATATCATTTCAGTGCCTCTGACTGACAGGTCCTGGGTTCGAGTTCCGTCGGTGGTCGGAGTTTCGACACCAGCTAAATGCTAGGTCGAATTCAGTCGCGGTCTGGAAGAGAATTCTAGAGGCCGGTTGCTCTGATCGGTAGTTTTCCGTGGTTTCTCCGATCAACACCAGGCGAATACAGGGGCACTATCCTAACAAATGGGCCACGGACCTCGCGCGATCTTCGGATTACTCGCAAGATTCCAGATCCGATCCTCCGCAGGGGGAATCGTGTCTGAGTAGGTGGACGCGATCTCTGGGGGAAAGTTGAAGCCGACCACCCGGACCCTACGTTTCACGGTGCAACTCACATCGTTAGCTTCAAGGTGGAAGCATTGAGGATACAAATCCTAAACCCGATGATGCCGGATAACCCAACAGTTGGGACAATGGCACTGACATATTCCCTACATTGCGCTAAATGACGTTCATGAAAACGTACCTGGATTCCACATATAAACGTCTAGACAGGGAGTATATACTTCCCTCTCGAGTATCAATGGTCCTGGCGATACTCACGTCAATAGTCCTAAAGAGTCAGGTAGTGAGGACATGGGAAGAGGGTCCCCCTTAGCCGCCCGAACCTTCGTTCGGGTGTCCCCTGTTCAGCACTTGGCTTCGTCGCGGCAGTGGCCCCATACTCTGAGCAAAGAGGTGGGACTTGTCCCGACCCGTGGAGAGACGTGAGTAGCGCATTGTTTTGACTCCGATACTAACCCGGATACCTGGCGGGATGGCTCGCCACAGGCATTGTATGGGGAGGTTGCCGTAAGGGCAAACTGCGTTCCGCCGGGATGCGGATATCAGCCTTTTATTTTTTTATTTAACACATTTATTCATTTTGGAGGATTTACATCGTTCAGTACAACTACTTTACAGATGTATTTTTTCAGACTTATTCTAGTTAAAATATCTAAGCTAACTTAATCTATGCATTGGAGAGGATACTCTAGGGGAGAACCTCGGTGTTATGAATTGTCGTTGGCTAAAATTTTGAGGAATGCTTCAAAAGGGAATCTATTTTTTATTCGTGTGTGAGCGGATATCAGCCTGTCGGCGTACTTGTGCGTCGACAAGGGGGTGAGGATAAAACCGAAAAGTTTAGGTGCCCACTGCGACGATTCGTCCCCATGGTAGAACAAGTACATGTGTGGGGTAGTTGCCCACACAGGATCCAGACTGCATTCGATCTTTCCTTCCTATTCCTTGACTTTCTCCCCTTACATATTTACACGTACATGCACCACCCAACCACACTTATCGGGGTATAAAGCTTGTCCCGGTTGGAGTAGTGCCACGATGGTTGGGAAACCCCGGTAGCCATAGGCAGGTCAGCGCCGGATCTCACAATCCAGTGTTGGGAAATTGACCGTCATCTCGCTAGGAAACAATATGTACCGCACTTACGGAAATCATGACCTTAGCTATTGACTCGCCCTGAATTGCTAATCGATTAAGCAATCAAACGATAGACGGTCAGTGACGTAGGAGGACAGAGAGCGTAGAATTGCTAATCAATCAAACGATAAGCAGTCAGCGACATCAGAGGACAAAGAGCGTACAATCGCTAATCAATCAAACGGTAAGCGGACTGAAACGTAAGAGAACAGAGAGCGTAGAATTACTAAACAATCAAACGATAAGAGATCAAAAACGTGAGAGGGCAAAGAGCGTAGAATCACTAATCAATGAAACTATAAGCAGTCAGGGATGTGAGAGAACAAAGCGTATTATCACATCGCTAATCAATCAAACGATACGCGGTTAGGGACTTGAGAGGACAAAGAGCGTTAAATCGCTAATGAATCAAACGATAAGCAGTCAGAGACGGGAGAGAACAAGGAGTGTAGAATTACTATTCAATCAAACGATAATCGGTCAAGTTCGTTGGTTGGTTGTTAGTGATTCCCAGCGCGTCAACAGGTTAGGCCATTATTCCCATAAGTGTAGTACATGTTTTCCTCGGGAAGGGGACGGTAATCTTCTCCCGCTGGATGGTCAGATCCGGCGCCGATCTACCGTCGGCTAGCGGGGTTTCCCCAATCAAGTATCTCCCATCCACGGCGCACCGTTCCAACTGGGACAAGCTCTAAGCTCCTGACTGGTCTCCCGGAATGTGTAGTGTGGTAGTGTAGTTCTTGTTAGTATAAGTGTGTGTAAGGGGTGAGGATAGAACAAGAAAGAGGTAGGAAAGATTACACACGGTTCACGGCCCGTTTATTCGGGTACTGCTCCGGCATTTGCCTGGTGTTGATCTGAGAAACCACAGAAAACTACCGATCAGAGCAGCCGGCCTCTAGAATTCTCCTCCAGCGACTGATTTTTTGCAATTTTCTGCTTTATGTTCCGTATCTTTTGCAATCATATAATGTATCCTTCTTTATTGGTATTTTATAATTTGTAATTTGAACTGCTTCTAATCCTCCCGTTGCATTTTAATTTTCGCAATTTTATCTGCTATCTGTAACTACAATTTAAATGTATCTATTAATTGTAATTTAATTTTCTATCTTATGTTCTATTTTATCTTTAATTTTGTTATATATTTCTGTACCTTGTAGACTGATGATGACGGCAAAGCCGTCGAAAGCCGGCTATCTTTATAAAAATAATATGTTGACGAAGATGACCTCTTTTATTTCTTCTCATAAGAACGTCAACAACACCAAATCAGAATTCCCACAATATTTATAAGATATTATGAGATATTTTTCATTTTCTGGGGATTTCGCAACCGTGCAACCTAAGCACTAACCGCCACTGGGGAACACACCTCACATGTGGTTACTATGCGTGGCCACAAAGCATGGGCAGTGGCTGCAAGAAGGCCAGAATGAACAAGTTGCCGGTCGATCATATCCCTGACATACGGGGTTCGTTTACGTTATAAACATGGAAGTAGATGAAGATAAGGTAACCAGTCTGAGCACTGGACTATTGAGCAATGTTTTAAGGCCTTATACTTATCACTTATACAATATACAATACTGACTCGTCAGGGATAAAAAAGCATAAAAATAATACATTAATTATTACTTTATTAATTTTTTTTATTTATTAATTATGCATTAATAATGATTAAGGGCTGTTGCGTAGATTAATCCGACAAAAATAATCTTCATCTTGTAAATGTACTTCGTGTCATTCATTATCTAAAACTTGATTCTAGAAGAACAGGTTAAGAAACATCTTGTTTATGAGCAGCTGGTCGCAATACCGAAGGTAAATTGGGATATACAATTGCTTTCTTGCTCTTTGCAGAAAAGCCCACTATTCTGGTGGTACAAAAAAAGAAGTCATTTAAGTGATCTTGTTGCTCTCTCCAAATCATTTGTACATAAAAATGCATATATGACGAGAGCTTTTAAACAACTGGCGTAATTTATTTACTCAAGATAAGTAGCAAATATGTGGTGCCCATTGCTCCTCCCTCAAACACTGCTTGCGAAATACAAGCCTTTTGTGAGAAGAGAGACAATGCGTCTCCTCTGATGCATTGCAGTGATCTCTCCAGTTATGTAACAAAAATACATACATTGCAAAATTGGTATATTCATACATTTACGTGACATGTTTATAAATCTCTTCTAGAAATAAGCGCACCTCACTATAAATCTGTATAAATGTATACTGTATAAATGTAAACAACCTGTAACAAGTATTGTACTATATCCTCCGGGTCAATGATCCCCATCTCGTTTTTCGTCCAGTTTCCCTGATCCATTGAGCAAATGCTGACATGATCCCTTGTTTTGCTTCTGGACAGAAATGTAACGTCATTATCTCTGCACGCCTTCTAGAATCCAGTGGGGAACATAGTTATTCAAATTATCGTTTCCACGTTGTCGCGGCAGGAACTGTTTTTCCTTGATGAAGGACATGCTGGATAAGAGCCCAAAATTTATTGCTGATTTATCCTTGGAAATGTTTTATTACATCGGAGCGTTTTTTTTTATTTAATTCAAAATTCAAGTAGTGTATGACTTAGTGTAGGGATCACAGAAATTTGAAAACGTGCATAACATTCACTTCTCCCCAGTTTTTAACTGTTTTTGACGTAAATAAATAAATAAATAAATAAATAAATAAATAAATAAATAAATAAATAAATAAATAAATAAATAAATAAATAAATAAATAAATAAATAAATAAATAAAAATAAATAAATAAATAAATAAATAAATAAATAAATAAATAAATAAATAAATAAATAAATAAATAAATAAATAAATAAATAAATAAATAAATAAATAAATAAATAAATAAATAAATAAATAAATAAATAAATAAATAAAATCTCATTAATAATATGCGCTATGAACACAAATAAAAGCCACTGACTGTATACCACGCAAATACAATTCACTTTTCAAGAAGAAAAGACCTTCCAACAATGAGGTTACAGAATTGTTTTCCATTGATAAGATGCATGAAACAATAACTTATTTATAGGTTGAAACATGAAATACACAATTTATGATCGGACGGAAGAACTAGCCGTGTTTCACAAAATATCATATACTCTACAATGGATTTCAAATATTTCTATCAAACCGTACGTGATAGGCCAAAACTGATTACAGTTCTGACTTCAGTGCTAAAAATGCTTAAAGACCACTTTCTTTGTTTGTCTCAATCAAAAACCTTGTTGATTAATGTAATCGATCAATCAATTAAAAAGTGATGCAAAATTTCTTAAAAAAAACTGGTCGTTTTTGCGTGCTTTCTGGCTGAAGTTCATTTAATTTATTTTTTAATATGTGCTTCAAAATGGCTCCAATTTTACTTTTTCACGGAGGAGTAGAGTGAAAGTTATGAAATACTGCGCGAAAAAACGGCGAATTTTCAGTAGAAACACTCTTATGACAGGGCCCTGGTATCGAAAAATTGGATTCATTCAGTTGCTAAATTTAGAAAAAATCCTATAACACATGATGTATCTAGAATTCATGTTTTGTGGGTCCTTGAGTCCCAAAAATCGAATGACGGCAAAACGTCTGTCCGTCCGTCTGTGACCAACGCTAGCGGCTAAACCGGGCAGCCTATTTTTTCCAAAAATTGTTATTCTCGATTGATCTGCCTTATGTCACGGTCTCTTGAATTTGAAACCGATATTTTCATATTGTGGAGTACTTACCATGAAGCCCCTGGTACATTTTCAGAATTTTCAAAAAATGGCTCCATCGTTTCTTATAAAATTTTGTTATTGGGTAGTGTAAAGGACGTTTAAGAGAATTGGTGCAGGTATCATTTTCGTTGAAAATCCTGATTTTTCTAAAATTGCAAAATTTTTTTCTGCGTTTTCCTGGAACTACAATTACGAAGAGAGATTTTTTTCTCTTAATGAAATCTGTTACTTAAAGATGGATTTTGAAATTAGATCTTGAACAATCTTTTGAAAAGTTGATTCGTTCACGTGATTTTCGCGTAACTTTGCGAAAAAGTAGGGACGAGAAAGTATGTACTGTTTTACCACTTTTTTTGTTGCTTTCCACAGCGAGTAACTAGCTGTCGCTTTTGGTGATAAGGATTTTACGAGATAAGGACTCAACTCGAGGTTCGCAACACCTCCAAACGTACCTGTACACGATAGAAGAGTGAACGAATCAATGCAGAGCGACCATAAACACAGCAGAATCACAGCATATTACCTTGTAGAGAGGGGGGGGGGACTAGTGCATTAAAATCAATACTAAATCCCATATTAACGGAAATTCATATTCAAAATGGAAAATCCTTTCTTTGTAAACTCACTATTAATAGGCGTAATATTCATGATCAATTTGAGTTGGAGAGAACCACTAGTGTATAAGGAAATTAAGTGAAGAATGAGTGACAAATAAATGTGCCTCAACCCCTTTGGTGAGTATCTTGAACCATTGAATCTGTTAAATTATTTCAAACAGAACTCGATTCATCAATCCATATCCGTTCTGTAGAACCTACGACCCACGGGAAATAAATTGTATCATGCATGTTTAAATGTATTAATATTCAAATTGGAAAATTCTTCGGCATCATAGTAGCCGAAGCCGGAGAATTGAATTTCATGGGGTAAGCCCGCGATCTCTACCTGATAGTCCGGCGAAACGGCTGGCGCCGAAAAAAAAAACTATTAACCTAACATGGGCCCTTATGTTGCACGTTCCGCAACAAGATATAATCAATTATTCCGATCATCCAGGAATGATTCATAACAAGACAAACTATCTTGATTTAAGGAACGGCAACAATAGAAAATGGCCCGCCCAGGGTCACTAATCAAAACATTAATCGAATAGTGCTATTTCCACTAAAGGAATGACATTGTTTATAGACCTCAGAAAAAGGGTATGGATATTTCTATTACTTTCGTGTATTTCACATGTTTCTATTCAATTCAAATTCATGAGTTGATCTTTCGATGTTATCCGCCAACAAAAGAGAGGGGTATATTCTTTTGATATGCAATTATTCCTAATGACTCATTAAATGAAGTATTTTTAACAGTCAATAATCGTTTTTATGAGTTTTCATATTCCCCGACATGACAATGAAACAAAAAAATGCAATGTAATGACATCAGTGCACTTGTTCCTTAAAGAATCTAATCGTTTTTATTGAAATGCTTCAAAAAATAAACACAGAACCATCAAAAGAATCCTGAGTATTGAAACTTATAGAAAATTAATTCATTTTCCACCGTGTTCCAAACAACTGGTAAATCGCGATACAAATTATTTTGTTTCCAAAGCAAACAAGCATTCACCCAGAGCACTTCAGCAAACGTGAAGAAATCTGACGAACTGAGAACGAATGGAGAGATTTGGCAACACTAAGAATCAAAGGCGTATCCTTCCAAAATCTGCATCATTACCTACATTGGATTAAAGGTTTAGGTTTAAAAATCTAAAGTCCTCTTATGAATTAAAGGATTAATTAATTTTAAGTCAAGAGTTGCAGTAAAAGTCTTGTATTTAAGGGTGTTATGAATTTCATAATAACATTAATATAATAAATATCTCTGAATAGTTTTCTCCTCTCAGATCATTAACGGTACGCACGAGCAAGAATCTAAAACATTATTCCCTTGCTTCTTCAAAGATTGCACTCCTTCCGGTGCCCCAGAGCAGGTCTCTAAACGCGTGCCCCGCAGTAGTGGGCGGAGGGGGCGATGCGTGCGTGGGCGGGGGGCGTGGCGCGCGCGCGCGTGGTGGCGGCCGTGGCGCCGCTGCGCGTGGCGTGCCGCGTGCTGGGGATGGCGCCCGCCAGCTGGAGCGACCCCGCCGCCGCGCCCTCCCGCGCCGCCCGCGCCTACTCCGCCGCCCTCCTGCTCCTCGGAGCCGCCCTCTGGGCTGCGCTCTTCGCCTACAAGGCGTGCATCATGGAGAAGCTGCAGATTTTTTGGATAGCTGATATGTTGGAGGTAGGCCTGTTTGTTTGTGTTATTTGTTTAGGCCATTGGATGAACACATTTGTACAAAAATGCTGTTCAAATATGAGGAGGAAACATTCAAAAAGTGACGTCCATTTGGCAAATACTGGCTTCTGTTGTTTTTACCTTGAATTTTTTTTCCAAAAAGAAACGTAAGATGACTTACTATATATTACGTAGTACTTTATTTGTTGAGTTAAATACAGTGTTGAAAACTGTAATTTTGGGCTACATTTTTCATTTTTAATAGAAAACAGTGTCTCATTTTCAATGTATGCTCCTCATATTTAAATGTAGGAATTTCAAAGAAAATGTAATTAATGATTCATTCCTGTTTGGGAAAATGGAATAAGTGCTGTTTTCATAATTTTACACGAAAGCAAAAATAATTGCATTTAGTGTCGATATACTTGAATAATTATTATTCAGATACAAAGATTTACATATTTAAATAGTATTAAGTTAGCTTAGAGTTAGTTTAAAAGAATTAAACTAAATAATTTTGAAATAAAAGAAAATTGACTACACTTAACTCAACACTCAATTTTTCTGTCATACACCCTTTTGCCCAATGCGAGCCATGTAATCTCCGAAAGTCAAAGTATATAACTGAAAACACTGGATATACATTTTAGTTTAATTGGAATGAAAAAATGGATCAATATATGGAAGAAGATGGGATTCACGTCGTGAACTTCTAATTAACAATTAATGACAAATAGATCGAATAGTAGTTCAGTATAAACTGCTTTGCAAGCGGAGGAGCGAGTAAACAAGTAGAAACTTATTTTATACACCGAAATAAAAAAGAAGTATTTTTTCTGAAACGTACGAGTTTAGAAAATCAGTTTGATATTAATAGTGATTTTTAAAAACCTATGAAACCAATTACAAATTTGTAAAGAGAATGTTTTCAGTTGAACCTGTCAAATCTAAATTTTTTGTAGAACTCAAAGCGTTAAATCTGCGATCGAAATACATTACAAAATATACTATGATATCTATCAAACTGAAACATTTCACACAATTCCATTCTACAGATATTCTGTTCTGTGATTTGACTTCCCTCTTTCACCAACAAGCTTAAATCAACTCCTTGCAGATGGGTTTCCGTAGCAATTCAGCAATAAAAATGGTAAGCCTACTAATTTTAGATCTCAATGGAGTCTGCCTCACATCATCTCATCAGTTCAAAGCAGTTGCGAAACTGATGGCGAATGATCTGTCCTTTAATGCACCAGCATTTCAGATCATCGTAACTAACGTTGGCGCTTCCAGCTGGCGTCCAATGCACGAGTGCTGACGTAGAAGCGCAACAGAATTTCACGCCCACTCGAATAACGTTCGCAATTACAGGAAACCTCCCTGACATCTGAGGGAGTGGCCGTGCAAGTGCTAACATGTAAACACAGGAGCATTTCAGATCATCGTAAGAATCATTTATTTCAGAAACCCGTTAAAAAAGCCAAAATCCTCATTTCGAAAAAATCCTCATTCGACCTTGCGATGTAGAATTGGTTTTTCTGATTTCAAAATATTTTTTAGTATTAAAGCAGTTGATAAAACAATAGTTTTCATGTAAATACTTTTTTACTTATCTCATTATATATTTTTAAAAAGTTGAAACTCGTACACTTGACGGGTTTCTGCAATAAATGACCAGAAATAACTCGTTTTGATTTGTAACGTAAGTTTTTACAATTGATCACTCGTAGTGAAATTATGAGTGTTGTTATTTAGTGTTTATTACATTAGACAAAATAAGTTTATAAAATAAGAATTTTTTTGCACAAAAATCTTGAAAAATCAGACATATGATTTGTGAGCAATGAGTTCTCCCACTGCACTTTGGTTTTAATTGCCATGCAAAGTTTTATCTCTCAATTTAGCGTTTATCCTTTGACACACATCACAAACATCAACCTGAGGCCGACCAAAGGATTATCATGAATATCTGCGCGAGTGCTGACGTGGAAGCGCAACAGCATTTCACGCACTCTTAAATAACGTCCGCGATTACAGAAAACGTCCGTGACATCTGAGGGAGTGGCCGAGCGAGTGCTGAAAAGGAAACACTGGAGCGGACCTGGAGGCTCGGCATCTGACAACCATCACATCTGAGTGCTGTCGTGAATGCAAAGCACAATTTCAGACCTTTTTATGTACTGATGGCAATTCCAGATGACGTCCACTGCATCTATGGAACTGGCTGCGCGAATTCTTACATGGAGGCTCGGAAGATGACATCCGTTACATCGGAGGATATTAATGCTGACGAAGCACCATGTCAGACCTTTTAATCGATTGCAGCTGACGTCCACGGCATCTACGGATCTTTCTGCGCTAATGCTGGTATGGAATCTCGGCAGCTGGCAGCCATTACATCTGAGGAGCTGAATGCTGGCGAAGCAGCATTTCAGACCTTTTTATCTTATGTTGGTAATTCCAGATGACGTCCATGGCATTTATGGTTCTGGCTACGCGAATGCTGACGTGGAGGCTCGGCAGCTGAAAGCCATTACATCTGAGGACCTGATTGCTGTCGTCGATGCCAAGCACCTTTTCAGACCTTTTTATCTAGTGTTGACAATTCCAGCTCACGTTCAAGGCTTCTACGGATCTGGCTGGGCGAATGCTGACGTGGAGGCTCGGCTGCTGACCGCCATTACTTCTGAGGAGATGAATGCTGGCGAAACATTATTTCAGACCTTTTTATCCAGTGCTGGCAATTGCAGCGGACGTCCATGGCAGCAGCGGATCTGGATGCGCAAATGGAGTCTCGGCAGCTGGCAGTCATTACATCTAAGAAGCTGAGTGCTGGCAAAGCAGCATTTCAAACCTTTTAATACAGTGCTGGCAATTGCAGCTGTCGTCCATGGCATTTACGGATCTGGCTGCGAAAATGCTGACTTGGAGGCTCGGCAGTTGACAGCCATTACATCTCAGAACCTGAGTTCTGCCGAAGCAGAATTTCAGACCTTTTAATCCAGTGCTGGATATTGCAGCTGACGTCCATGGCATCTACGCTAATGCTGTCATGGAGTCTCGGCAGCTGACAGCCATTACTTCTGAGGAGATGAATGCTGGCGAAACATTATTTCAAACCTTTTTATCCAGTGCTGGCAATTGCAGCTGACGTCCACCATGGCATCTACGGATCTTTCTGCGCTAATGCTGTCATGAAGTCTCGGCAGCTAGCAGCCATTACATCTGAGGAGCTGAGTGCTGGCGAAGCAGCATTTCAGACCTTTGAACCTGTGCTGTCGATTGTAGCTGACGTCCATGGCATCTGCGGATCTGTCTGCGGGAATGCTGACTTGGAGTCGCGGCAGCTGGCAGCCATTACATCTGAGGAGCTGAGAGCTGTCGTGTATGCGAAGCAGCATTTCGGACCTTTTTATCCAGTGTTGACAATTGCAGCTGACGTCCATGGCGTCGGTGGGCGTGGCGGCGGTGGCGCGCGCGCTCACGTGGGGGCGCAACGGCGTCGCGCGGGTGTTGGCCAAGATGGCGGGCGTCGACGCCGCGCTGCCCGCCCCCGAGCCAGCCGCCGCCGCCCACGACGAGCGTCGACACAACTTGCTCCTCGTGGCGGGATTATACGCTGTTTACTCTATAGACGTCATCGCGGACCTTCTCGGATGGACTATAGTTGTTGGAGAATCTTTCTTTCCGCTTTATGGATTCTACGTGTTCTTACTTGTAAGTTTATTTTTGTTTTTCAATTTGTTTCTATGAATCTAAAATATATTACCTGTTCGATATTGAATAAACTGACTATCAAGTGCCGATAAATTTGTTCACGGCAATGTTTTCTAAACTTCTGTTTATTATGGCTTGCGAAACTGCTCAATATTATTAGGTTAGCACTCCGATTTGTGTGCCGTAGTTTCAAACGTTGCTACGGGTTGTGGATTTCTGTAGAATGAAAAGTGTATGTATTCTAGCGAGTAGCAGCCCACCGCCAGCAACTACTAGCTAGCCCGGTTTGGCGCTCAGAACATATATGTGATTTTGACCTCGTTCATTTACTCTCTCAATGTACCGTGCTTTCATCATTGCATACATACATACATACATACATACACTTCAAGTTTGCTATGACAGGGAATAAAGGGGAAATAGAACATATGCTTGAATTTTAAAATGCTTGATTTAATATAATCTGAGCAATGATTTGGGTACAATTTAAAGGGGCACAACGCAAAATTTACACTAATGTACGGTTCTTATTGAAATCTTTTTGTGAATTTGCTGGGTTCTTAAAATGGTTTCGGTTATTTCAGGAGAATACACTTTTGGATACGTATGGAGATTGCAGCCTCTTTCTAGACTCAAATAAATATATTCATTCCTCATTGAACTGATATAATAATTCATAATGATTGCACTTCACTTATCATTGACAAAAAGGACAAAAAATTAATCAGTACTATAACGTAAAATAAAAATAATAAGCCCATTTAAAAAGTAAAAATTAAAAAACATTTTACACAGCATGATGCAGAAAATTTCAATAAAGGAATCTTTGTTTATAGTAATAATTAACACACACTGAAAGCTGGCCCTTCCGTCTCGTCGGTGATATTCTTACTTCCTCACATACGACATGCTACACACATAATGCAGAGAAAACGGCGATTTTAGCAGAAAATTTCGTATTATACATCTTTGATACTGAAAAACTAATAAATATTTTTTCTATGTATAGTTAACTGCCGTACCGTTCATGCAATTGCGACAAAACTTTGTCAACATACTGCTAGCATTTGCGCGAAAAATGTAGGCATAGCACAAGGGAAATGTGTTAATGTTTGTTGTAGTACATAGACGCAAAATAGGGGCGTTGTTGACGATTTTCTGCGTTTATGCTGATTCAAGTGTCCCTGCACCCTCAAGTATTAAGCTGTCTTCGCTGCATATTCTGCCCCTGTGATTGTGAAATTGCGCTGGAATTATTACTTCACCATTATCTCGGAAAAGTAAATCAAATTTCTCCAAGACAGTAGCGAATACATGCCCAAACTTGACGATGAACGTTTTAACAATAAGATACTTGACAACCATTTCCAAACCAGCACATAGAACAAACGCATACTTCATAAACTATCAAAATATTTGCAGAGCATTGTGTAAAACGTGATTAACAATCACATGACCAGTAGAGAGTGAAGTGTAATGCATTGCAATAGGGTAGCATTGCCGGGTACACTAGTGGATGATAAAATAACTTTGCCGTGCAGAAAACCCGAAAGACGATATGCTATTGTCAGAGTCGTATACTTTTATCGTATATAATCTTAAATAGTTTTCTAGATCACGATTAAAGATGAATGTATCAAGATGAATTATTAGTGAGGAAATAAAATATTTCGTATATTAATAGACGTTGTTTCTCCCCATTCCTATTTCGGGAGGCAATGCCGGTAGCTTTTAATTCCATACAGTAAAATTTAATGTCTTTTAATTTGTATTCAAATTACATATTTTAAAATAACAGGGTGCGTGTTCATTTTTTTTTACAAAAGTAGTATTAATGGTTAAAAGAAATTTACCTTGGGCTACATGTGTAGTCCCCTCGAACACTTGCATTAAGAAATTGAATGTGAGTACTACAGATTTAATATCAAACACAATTGTTTGAAAATATTCGTGGATTTCGCCCAGTTTTGGGTGAAAGATCAATGTTAATAAAGGATTTTCTATAAAATTACTTTATTATTTTTAAAGTAGTGTTCGAGAGTTCTGAATGCTCTAAAAACATAATACAAACACCATTTTGAAGTATTCTTTTCATTTTTCAAAAAAGCCACAAAGATAATTTGTTTGAATTATCTCCTTCGGCCTTAATATTTACTTTCCGGACGTTTTAAAACATCGTTGCGTTTGTGAATTAAAGTACTTCAAAGGTTCTCGAAAACTTAAAAGTTGAAAATGAGCTCAAAGTCGTAAATTTTCATAAGCGCTCAAACATTTTCTTAAGAACGGCTCCAAATTGTTCAATACAAATTTGAATGCAGGCCCAATTTCTACTCTTCTGTAATATTTTTAAAGTCTCGTCCTTAAACTATATGTGAAAATATGCAAAAAAAAAATAGTTTATACTTTGCTTCAGTTGTTAGGAATACACGATGAAATCTCAGGGATGCCGAAAATTACATTATAGATTCAGTTGTTTGTGTAAATACACATGTGGCACATTGCAAAATAGACGATGAACGGCATTTGTAATCATGATGAGACTCAGAGCTGCTGGACTGTTGACATGCGGGCTTACACATGCCACGTGTTCATCCGTTTTGAAGCAAAAAAAAATCTTGGAGTACCATCACGCATTTTTAATTTACCAACATTTAGTGTAAAATTTGGATTTAAAGAAGAAAATATGACATAATGCATTATGTTTCAGATCAGAATCGGCTTACATACATTGTATTTCAAACCCATGTCATCACATGACGTATCATAATTTCAAAATAAATTCGACTAAATAAATTTGTGATAAACGTAAAGGATTTGTAGAAAAACACGTGCGTAATCTTTGTTAAAGTGAACAAATTTTGCATTTGTTTGAATATCTTTTATTTGTGCTATATTTCCTATATTGTTTTGAGACTCACAAAAATATCATATTTCGAATATCGTGAATGATCAAAAGGGAACAAAAGTATGAATTCGGTAGCGAACTTGAATCAAACCAGTTCCAATTAATTAGAATATGGAACGCGTTTAAAACATAAAATCAGTAACAGAATTATTTTATCATGTAAATGATATCTATTATTCTCACGGAGGATACTTTTGTTTACAGATGTACCCGGCCGCTGATCTGCAGTTCTCCGTGCTGGTGCGAATGCTGAGCCTTCGCTTTCGACGCATCAACGCGCGCCTTCTGGAGAATGTGCCATCGGCCGATGAACTGCTGCACTTGCGCATCCTGCATGATCAGCTTTGTGACGTCGCAGATATCATCAACAACCTCTTTAGCTTTACAGTAAGAGGCAGATGTTAAATAATTAAAATTCGTTAATACTTACAATGTTGTGTTTAGATTCTGCTCTAAAATTCATTCAAACCTATACCTGAACTGACAATTTCGATGCATTATCAGCTGGCGCTGCAGGTTAAGAGCAATAACAACCGTTTTTCGTTACTAGAGAACTAAATCACTATATTTTTTGTGAAAAAAACGCCTTATATGCTGTAACGTAGCTCTCTCCGCGGGGGGATCATCAACAACCTCTTTAGCTTTACAGTAAGAGGCAGTTGTTAAATAAAATCTTACAAAGTTAAAACGTGTTAGTATGTTTTATTTGTTTCAATTCACTTTGATCTAGAATTGTAATAATCGCATTAATAAATGCATAATGAATGCATGATGAAGTGTATACATCAAATACTACACATTATGTCATGTCCATGACACTATTACATCATTAGAGGTAATTTTATACAAGTTCAGTTGTATAGAGTTAAAAAAAGATTTCGTGACTCTAAAAGCTTGAAGGAACGTGTCAAAATTCTCCCACACGAGCGGCTAGCCCGCCTGGGAAGCTCGGTGCTCCTCCTGAGAGGGGCAACTTCCCCTGCCCCTGCTTACGTTTCCCCTCCAAATTCAAAAAGGGGTGAACAAAGTGTTGCAGGAAAACTAAGTACAAATCGCGCACGAAGTATTACGATGAATGTATGCTCTATGTAAAAGTATGTTTCCCCGCTCTTTTATACTAAACCACCGAGAATTATGTTAAAAAAGTGTTCGTTGGTCTGTCTGTCCGTCCGTCCGCCCTTCCGTCCGTCTGTCCGTCTATCCGTCCGTCCGTCCGTCCGTCCGTCCGTCCTCTCCGTCCGTCCGTCCTTCCGTCCGTCAATCCATTTGTTCATCCATGGGTGCGTCATAAAATCATACAAAGATGTTGATGATTGTTAGGAAACCTTTACATAGAAAACGAGTAACAGTACAGATATATGCAAACCTCCTGCTGGAAACAGATTAGTTAAGTCAAGTGGTGCTCAAACAGGAGAAATACCACAAAGTTTTAGTTTAGTTTTCTTTTATGATTGCAATGTGTTTCTTGGGTCGCTGATCGCGAATATCACGTTTGTCTACAAGTAGTTTGTTCGGAAATTTTTCGGTCTTTCTCCGTATATTTTCCCTTTATTTTAAAAATGGCTTCAAAACCAACCATTTTTCGTGAACGGTGACACTTCATGAGATAAAAAGAATTTCATGTCCTTAAGGATTTTTTTCTACAATCAACAGTTTGGCCACGAGGGCACCACGAAGTGTAGAGTTGTAAGTAAAAATAGTGGTGCTACAATAACAGATACATTCTTGCAATATTTGTAACATTTTCAAGTCCCTCAAATTAGTCAAACATCGAATGGAATATCCTTACAAATTAATTGAACCCTAATTTAAGTTTATTATGTTGCCATTCAGAATTACTCGGGGTTTCAGTCTTCGTTCAGCTCGTTGGGTGTATTTTGTGAAAGTACATTTCCCCCTTAGATTCTGCAGAATATCCTGACGAAGCACATTCTATACATCCCAGCCCTTTATATTTCAGAAATTTTCGAGTAATAGACAAATGCCATACACGTCGCTCCTACAAACCTCTTTTCATTTAGCTTATCATCTTACTATTGCCTCGCTAATTTTTTTAGGAGTCTGTAATTTTTCTCAAAACATACAAGTACAACATAAGAGTATAAGTAATACGATTTCTAATTCGAAAAGAAAGAGGTAAAGATATATCCATTTTTTCCTATACTGATACCTAAGGTTTAGAGACTTAGTAGATGCAGAAAATTGAATTCTGTACTTAGACTACACTTAAATAAATGGACATGGTTTTAACAATATTCAATTTGTGATAGTTGATTCTCAGTGTAGCGGCTACTTTTTTCAACCTGATGGCAACCCTCACAACAATTCCAATTCTCTTCCTGCACTACACTGGCACGTCGCATTTGCCACGGGTATGCCTGATGCTGGCGATGACGATGACGGGGCTGCTGCGCCTGGGGCTGCTGATGCTGACGGTGAACGCTGCGCGGGAGGCTGGCGCAGAGGCTGAACGCACCTCTGTCTACGCGCAGAAGGCGCAGCTGGCGGTGGCGGTGGAGGCGGCGGGAGCGGAGGCGCGGTTAATGATTAGAAAGGTACGAGTACCCCCCACCTACCCGCAACAAGTGGACGCCAATGAGAACGCGGTGAGGCGGAAGAGGGGCGAACCTTGAGATATCCTCGCCACTTGGGATGAGCGCTGAGGGGTCGTAGGTAGCCTCTAATCCTGGAAATGTGAGAGAAGACATGTGAATTTGTATTGTTAAGTACGTACTCTCACTTTATCGAGCATCTAGAGACAGTAACTAATAACTGGGGAAGTACTTCATTACCCGGGTTTCTTAGGTTGAATGTCGTAAGAAGTAAGAGATCTTCCAAGAACTCTGTTAAGGTTACGAAATATTTTTTAGCAGTTTGGGGAGAGTATTATGATGATTCGTCTCCAGTCTCATGTTGAAGCAATGGTTACCTCTGCAGTGACAGACGATTGTATTTCCTAATATATAACAATTTTCAGCACATAGAATAGTTATAATCTCGTTACAAACAATAGAGAGTTTTAACGCCAGGAGTAAGGAGACATCCTTAAACTCTATTGATCGCGTGACTATCAAGTTTATAAGGTTGTAATGAACAACTTTAAGAAGAGGTTTAGCAATTGGGACACTTCGATATGCATTATAACAAAAGAAGCATTTCAAGCGTTGAATAAAGAAGTTGCATAATATATCAAAGAGTGTAGACTAAGTGTTGAGACATTTAAACAACGATAGGAGACAAGAGTATAACAAATCCACATTGTGCGCTGAGTTTCAAATTTTATGGCCCACCGCAATGAGTACGCAGTCTGGAATTTTCAATCGAATTTTCTTGAGAATGTAAGGAAAATATTAAAACAGCGTTCGTTTATGAGCATAAAACATAAGCCATAGGTATCATTTCATCTAATTTTTCCAAAACTTCTTACCTGTCACCTCTCCAACATTTTACGTTAATACTTGCCACCGTTGTGAAATTGATAAGTAATAATTGTAACTGCCTTACATACGGGAATAAGTTTATTAGAGTTGGTGAAATACAACCTTCCCCGTTTTTAGGTGGCTATTTTGCCGTTTGTAAGTTGACCGTAGAGACTCCTATTGGCGTGCACTATTTATGAACGTATAAGGTCGTACCATAGGCCTTAGGCCTATGGTAAGACGGTAAGGTAAGACGTTATGACTTCAAAGTCCGTCACGAGACTTTTAGTGCATAACGTCGCTACCTTACGCGTGGCGCTAAAACTCCGTACTAAATTCCTCAATCGAACATCCATATATTATCTTGCTGGCCGTTTATTTGTGAATGTCTTTCGCCTCCAATTGCCTTCTGGAGACGGAACTAGCTGATTTCGTATCAATTACAGTGTGGCAGCAATATACTCAAGGAGTATACAAAGTCACGTTCCCAATGTTAATAACCCATTGATTTGCATAGCGAATAACAAACTCTTCACATTAGGCACGTCTTTTCTGAGAACATCATCAACGACCAGTGTTATTTCGCACTTCAACAAAGTATCTTAGAAACGCTTCCGTTATTTTAGGCCTGATTATAATTTTACTTCCTGTTGGTAAGATAAATCCGGGTCATCATCCGTCCTTCATTTCCTGCTCTATAGCACGTGTGCGTATCTGCGGTGTGACTAATCAACCGGTGTCCGCGAGTCGAAAAAAAAAAATTATCTGAAATGTCGCTTGATCTTTTATTTTGAGAATGTATAACTCGAGCTCAGTCGATCGAAACGGAGTGAGTTATCACGTTTTCCGACGATTTTCTCGATTTTTGAGAAGTACGTCGTGACTTCTTAAGGACTCACATCTCACTCTCCATTATCTTCCCTTCAAGACAAAAACTTTTCTTTTTTCTTCTCCCATTATATAATGCTGTCATTTGATGGCTGCAACCAGTTGAATAATGATAATCATTACGATACAGATTTCATTATGATACAGCTGCTTGACCAATCAATGAGAAACGTACAAACCAAGTATTGAACTTCAATTATTCATTGAGAGTCGATCTTGTAAATGTTTCGTTCGATTGTGTAGATTAAAATCGCATTTGATATTATATTATGCTTGTCAGTTTTCATTTCTTTTATTATTAGTATTTTTGTTAAATATTATTTAAAATAAATTGAATCGTAATTTCACTTTGATCCTATTTGACTAGCGCAGTACTCCCTCGCAGGCGGACTGGTAAACACAGCCACCTGCAGTAGCATGCGAGGGTAGGGTTAGGTGGCCTTGGCTGAATACTACATGTCAACTGCAACGAAACGATTCAATGTAAAAGTGTAATTTTTAAAAGTAGTAGAAAAGTACCGTATGAAACTCGATATTCATACACTCATGTGAAGTTTAAGTTACTCGCTCGTACCTCGCACGTATCGTAATATCACACTCGTGTATTAATACCCATCATTACATTAACGTTTCATAATGTACTCTTGTGATCTTTAGGAAGTTCGCCACTAGTTCGATATTAGCACTGTTTTAAGTCTTGTCTCGTTTTCCCACTTCCTTTCTATCTTCTGTTGAGAACACCTCTCGTCTTGGAGGTCATATTTAAGTCTTTCTACTGCTCAGTCTCAATAGTAGCACGCCTGGCAACATGTATCTCACTTCAAAAAGCCCTGACCTACCCACAATCGACACCGCTGAGGCTGGCAGCGATTATGTTTTGCTAGTGCTCCCTTCTGGCCCGCTTCTGCGTCGCAAAACTACGGCGCAGGTATAGAAAACAAGAGTGTTTACTCTATGCTTGTAAGTACATTTGCGTAGAGGGCGAAGCCGTGGAGACAAGCACTTGTACGAAGTAAAAGAGTGAATGCTCTATGATTGTATTCTTGGGCGCAGAGTAAAAGACTGCAATCTCTATCCTTGTGAACGCGTGCGCAGAGGGCGAGGGCGAAGGCGTGGGCGCCGGCGCAGGCGGGGGAGCAGCTGGCGCAGCTGAAGGCGCTGGCGCAGGCGTAGAGTAAAAGAGTGCTGTCTCTATTCTTGTGAACGTGTACGCAGAGGTAAGGGCGAAAGCGTGGGCGCCGGCACAAACGGAGGAGTAGTTGGCGCAGGCGTAGAGTAAAACAGTGCTGTCTCTATTCTTGTGAACGTGTACGCAGAGGGCGAGGGCGAAGGCGTGGGCGCCGGCGCAGGCGGGGGAGCAGCTGACGCCGCTGGAGGCGCTGGCGTAGGCGTAGAGTAAAAGTGTGCTGTCTCTATTGTTAAGAACGCGTGCGCAGAGGGCGAGGGCGAAGGCGTGGGCGCCGGCGCAAACGGAGGAGTAGTTGGCGCAGGCGTAGAGTAAAAGAGTGCTGTCTCTATTCTTGTGAACGTGTGCGCAGAGGGCGAGGGCGAAGGCGTGGGCGCCGGCGCAAACGGAGGAGTAGTTGGCGCAGGCGTAGAGTAAAAGAGTGCTGTCTCTTTTCTTGTGAACGTGTGCGCAGAGGGCGAGGGCGAAGGCGTGGGCGCCTGCGCAAACGGAGGAGTAGTTGGCGCAGGCGTAGAGTAAAAGAGTGCTTCCTATATGCATGTGAATGTGTGCGCAGAGGGCGAGGGCGAAGGCGTGGGCGCCGGCGCAAACGGAGGAGTAGTTGGCGCAGGCGTAGAGTAAAAGAGTGCTTCCTATATGCATGTGAATGTGTGCGCAGAGGGCGAGGGCGAAGGCGTGGGCGCCTGCGCAAACGGAGGAGTAGTTGGCGCAGGCGTAGAGTAAAAGAGTGCTGTCTCTTTTCTTGTGAACGTGTGCGCAGAGGGCGAGGGCGAAGGCGTGGGCGCCTGCGCAAACGGAGGAGTAGTTGGCGCAGGCGTAGAGTAAAAGA
Source organism: Teleogryllus occipitalis (assembly GCA_011170035.1). Lineage (NCBI taxonomy): Eukaryota > Metazoa > Arthropoda > Insecta > Orthoptera > Gryllidae > Teleogryllus > Teleogryllus occipitalis. The sequence goes on from BLKR01009508.1 coordinate 25,557, forward strand.
GTGCTTCCTATATGCATGTGAATGTGTGCGCAGAGGGCGAGGGCGAAGGCGTGGGCGCCGGCGCAAACGGAGGAGTAGTTGGCGCAGGCGTAGAGTAAAAGAGTGCTTCCTATATGCATGTGAATGTGTGCGCAGAGGGCGAGGGCGAAGGCGTGGGCGCCGGCGCAAACGGAGGAGTAGTTGGCGCAGGCGTAGAGTAAAAGAGTGCTTCCTATATGCATGTGAACGTGTGCGCAGAGGTAAGGGCGAAGGCGTGGGCGCCTGCGCAAACGGAGGAGTAGTTGGCGCAGGCGTAGAGTAAAAGAGTGCTGTCTCTTTTCTTGTGAACGTGTGCGCAGAGGGCGAGGGCGAAGGCGTGGGCGCCGGCGCAGGCGGGGGAGCAGCTGGCGCAGCTGGAGGCGCTGGCGCAGGCGGCCCAGCGCCGTCCCGTCGCCTTCTCCGCCGCCGGCTTCTTCGCCGTCGACCGGCCGCTGGTGGGCGCCGTCGTGGGCACCCTCGCCACCTACCTGCTTGTCTCCGTGCAGTTCGACATCATGGGCGCGCAGACAAAGGTTTCTGAAAAGGGTTTCATTGTCAACAATGAAAAATGGAAGTGAGAAGGGTGAGTTGCTTCTCACTTTTTATCAACATTGGTTCAGCTTTGCCTTGGTAGCCACTTCTAATAAAAGAAACCTTATTAGCTATATCAGAGAACTAGCTACTGGGAGTCCTCGGCTAAGATTAACAGGCGACTACTTCGGTGACTACACTTTCGTGGGTGCCACGATCCAACCGCTTCTACGTTCTCATTGTTATTAAAACATGTATGGGGATGAGATGTGAATTTAAGCAAACTTAGAAGAGATTTTAACACGCATATCACTTTTGTTATATGTTATTGTGTGTGGCAAATTGAAACATTTATAATACATATATAAAAAGATGTATACATAATGTATATGTATAAGTGGAGAAGATTGCATATCCCTCTTACATTATCAATAAATAAATAATTCTAACACTGTTTTGTTCTCAATGGCAGATATTCCGGTTTCGTTTTTCTTTGACATTCGTCACTCTGTAGATTAATGTAAATTGTAGCCCTGTCAAATTAGTCAAATCGAGTAAAGAATATCCCAGTGTCCTTAAATTTTCTATGGTTGTTCGTTGGTACCTCCGCTCGCCAAATTAATAATTGTTAAGTCAGAGGTGATGAGCTGTGGGTGAAAAAGTTGTGAGGAATTTCCATGTTTTTGGACGTAAATCTCCGTAACTATCAATACAAACTAATGCTCTTTATGAAATACAAATATAAAACATTTTCTTCAAAAAATCATATAAAGTTTTGTTGTAGGAAAACCTTTTAAGATTATAGGTTTGAGATATTCTTGTTTTGAGTTACTACAAGGCTGTTTTAGTTACCTCCCTTAAAATAATGTTACAATATGATCGATACCCGAAAGTACTTTATTTTCGTTCAATATTTATCAATAATTTGTATTTGCATAATTTCCTCAAAAAGCTCTAACATTTTACATCGTATCAATTCTTTTAATTAAATATACTGTACAGCCCTTATGGCCTAACAACTTTTGTTTACATATGTTTCGGAAAATATCTCCAGAATATTGCACTACTGAGTATTAAGATTTGTGGGAAATGCTTATGTCTGTGGTAAAATCTATTTTTTTTTACAGTAGGCCTGCGAGTATTCGAAATAATTGTATTCGAGATTTCCTGGGGTATGTAAATATCTAGTAAGTCATAGTTGTTTTGATAAGGATTATGCACAAATATTTTGCTAATGATTAAATACAAACCTTTCAACAAATAAAATATATAAAACAATATAAATGGAATAATCATGTTCACTACATTGATTGACCATTAAAACGAGAAGGGCACTCTCGATATTTGACGTGCGGTTCCAATGATAATGAAATTTGGGAATGCCTCTGTGTTCCCCAAATCGTTAGGAACATGGTCCGTTTTCCAATAAATGTGGAGTTCTGTAGACGTTTCAGTAAGATCAGTCCAACGATGGTTGAACAGTGATCTCAAACGTGTTTTAAAGCTTGAAGAGCATATATTTTCATAGTTCATTGATTATCTTCAGTAATATTGAAAATGAAAGATGTTTTACCTCTCCCTTTTTTCAACTTAAATGTTAAACCACGCTTTTGATTTTCGATAATCAAATTTTTAGTTTTGAATTCCCTTGCCACATCTACGTGCATATTTAAAACCAAATCGCTTTGACGCCGGTTGGCACTTTTCAATAGGAGTTGGTTGGCTAGGTCAATAAGACCCATATTGTCTCTCAATCGTTTGCACAAAATATAATTATTTTCTGATGTATGATCTGATTAAACATCAGAAAATAATTATATTTTCACACATGGGTAAAATCACAAGTCAGGGCAATAATTAGCATTCAATTACTATCCTCAAAAAACTGGCGTTATTGCTATCTCTAAATCTCAGAAGTACATAATAAAAATTCTATAATATTTCCTATTTTTATTAGTATATTTGGGAAATATTGTAAATAACTGGAAGTAAACCTTCTTTTATCATTTTAATAACAATAAATTATATAATTACAAGTAAAATCTTTCAAAAATATGATGGAGATACCTTGTTAGATTTAAATAAATAATTACTCATTACACAATAAAAAATAATGCCTGTAATAATGAGGTCTAAACGGAAAATAGTCTAAATAATAAATTCTAACACAACTGTCACAGTATTTTCCATTCTTCGAATTTCTTATGTCACACTCAGCAGTACAAGCAAAAGTACTATGCTGCAAGAGTTAACATTGCCTGCTAGTCTTGAAGTCGCTATTTCAGTCTTCCTCTTCTCATCCACGGCATCAGAAAACATTTCTTGAACTCTTTCTTCATCATTCGAGCAATTCAAGCCAAAAAATGTTTTTCATATGCCGTACTGTGCAATAATGAAAAAAAACTACGTTAATTCTGTCGTATATCTGAGATTAATGTGCCAGTATTTTTGAAGAGAACATCTTTTGCCGCAAACTAGAAAAATTAATAATTGCTTTACCATATAGAATGATAATAATTAGAAGAAAAGCACAAAATAAGGCTAAAAATCAAAAATATTTATCAGAAATTCTTACGAATTTTCTGTCGTCGAGATGCTCGAATATACTCGTATTTGCCTCTCCGCTATTTAGGAAGATACGCCCGCACTTACAGTTAAAGGAACAGATACTAGATTTAATAATGGCCAACAGATATTTTACTTCCTGAAAGTGCCTGAGACCAAAATAGTACCCATTCATGTTACATAATTGCTAAGCCAATATAATATGATGTTTTCAGTATTTTTAAGTTTAAAATAAATGGCATTATAATATACCTTCGTTCTAACGTTGACTACAAGTTATCATGAGATTCCTATTTCAAAGTTTGAAACAAGTTTTGAAGCCTTCAATGGGTATATTTCAAATTTTGTTCCTGAAGTGGCTACAGTGACCACTATTGGTGTTTTTGCCCTACTACCTACCATTCTGATAAAATGTAATCGTATTATTTTTTACGTGTTCGCCATGGAATTACTAATTCGATGGTGTGAGATGGTCATCATCACTTCAGATGGACGATGTGGTGAAACTCCTCAGGGGAAATGGTGTCTCTCCTGTCATTTCCCTTACGATAAAGACGACTTCTCCTTACCAAAAAAAAAGAGAGGGTTGTACATTTTTGTTATCAGTATGCGATGTTTAGTTTTCTAATGAGCTATCATTCTTTCTTAAATATTTTTTTGGCTTCAAATTGCAATTTTGCCTTGTTTGTCTATATCAAGTTTAAGTTATGTTTAGCGTGAAACTTGAAACAATTGAATGATGTTATCTATTCACTGATCCAAAAAAGATAAGATTTTTTTATTAAAAAATGTAAAAGACTGACAATGCTAAATTTTAAAAATAAAACATACTAAAATTAAAAATTAAAAAATTAAAAATTATTCTTTTTGATTATGCTTTATCACTTCACGCTCATGGAAGAAGTGTGCTAACTAATATAACTTGTGTCAATCGAATCCAATTGCGGGGTTAGTTGGGATAACCAATCCCGCAAGTGGATTTCATTGGCACATCTTCACTTAATTACTTTAACAACCATAAAAGTTCATCAAATATTCACGAATAAAAATACCGTAAAGCCTAAAAAATGTAATTTCCATTGATATAATAAAACTTGACAGAAATAAATAGGAATTGTGTATATAAATTATAAACTACCAACAGGTGACCACCATCCCCGGTCTCCTTTCTTTCTTTTATTTCAGGTAGATGATCCTCCTTAGACTTGGCACAGACAGAGAATCTCGTGTGGCGGTAAGTGCATGAATGAGTTGCTCTCCGTGGGAACATATAGTAAATTCTATTTTTTCAATTTTTCAGATAAAATTTAGCAAGCTACAATTATCTTAATTAAAAAATATGCCTAGTTTTATCAACTACATTTTACCAGAAATAAAATCTTTAGTTTCAGTTAAGAAAATCTGGGACAGCGTAGAAGTGAAAGTCGATAATTTTGTCAATAAAAAGTGTTACATAAATAGTACTAACCTTTATGCAAGACCTTTTCATCTCTTATTAGCGCCTATGTATTTTAAAAGGTTCAAAAATATTTAACCAGTAGATATCGGGTATTATATATTAATACTGTATACTATCCATGAGTACATTTTTATTTACGTCGCTCTTCATTTTCAAAAATTAAAAATATGAATGACTGTCAATAAACATCATTATTCTTACTTAATGGATAACGCTCTTTCCAAATTAGATTTATCATATTTTTTATCTCCCCAAAAACGTTAAATTCTATCGTCCAAATTAAAAAAATTATTATATTCAAGCACGAGTATTAGTTAATATTTTTAACACTCCACTAAATCCTTCAAGGAGGCACAGTGCAACACGTATTTTTCAAACTAATTACAGAGTTTGTAAAAGATCGGTTAACTTCAGATAGCATTATATATTGGTATTCGAGCAAAAGGAATGGAAAACCATCTCAGTCTTTTGAAAATATTTAGATGGTAATATTTATCACTCTCACGTAATTTACTCGTATCTTTCATTTCAATCGTCTTGCAGATCATTCAATATCCAACTACGAACTAGAGGGCAATGTTCCTTTAAGACGCAATTATTCCTAATGTGTCATTAGGTTGAGTAATCTTCATAGTCAATATTCGTTCGGAAGCATTTTCTTATATACACAGCTATTGAAAATGAAACAAAAAAGAATTTAATCACATCGACTCATTGCTTCCTTCCTTGTCATGCATCAAGCAACAAATAAAACAAAAATATCAGCGCCTACGTGAGTATTTAGAAATAAATTTAATTGATTTTGCTTCGGAAATTAACATGATATTCAAATTACGACTTTAGAATGATATACAAAATAATTTCCTTCATATGCAAACTTGCATTCTCCCGGTGCTATTTCGTGAATGTTTAGAAATTTGACGAACACAGAAATTGATAGGAACGTCAACACGAAGAAGGAAAAATGTATTACTATCAAAAACCATAATATTTCTGACATTAAATGCATGTACGTTTCATTATATTCATGTATTACTTAAATTCTTCTTCTGTATCAACGTGAATTCGAGAAGTTATCGATTTTTTCAACGAAGTGCAATTCATGGGTCATACATTTTCAATTTCTAAAACCTATTAATCCAATCTGCCCAAAGAGCTTTCTCATATCAAACTTGAATGTTGCACACGAACAAGACTGAGACAATTTACGGTCTCTTCTAAAACCTGCCACTCCTCCGGTGCACCAAAGCACGCGTGCCCCGCAGTAGTGGGCGGAGGGGCGATGCGTGCTTGGGCGGGGGGCGTGGCGCACGCGCGCGTGGTGGCGGCCGTGGCGCCGCTGCGCGTGGCGTGCCGCGTGCTGGGGATGGCGCCCGCCAGCTGGAGCGACCCCGCCGCCGCGCCCTCCCGCGCCGCCCGCGCCTACTCCGCCGCCCTCCTGCTCCTCGGAGCCTCCCTCTGGGCCGCGCTCTTCGCCTACAAGGCCAGCACCATGCAAAAGCTGCAGATTTCTTGGATCGCCGACATGATGGAGGTAGGCCTGTTTGTTTGTATTATTTGTTTAGGCCATTGGATGAACACATTTGTCCAAAAATGCCGTTCAAATATGAGGAGCAAACATTCAAAAAGTGACGTCCATTTGGCAAAAGCTGACTTTTGTTGCTTTTACCTAGAATGTTATTTCCAAAAAGAAACGTAAGATGACTTACTATATATTACGTAGTACTTTATTTGTTGAGTTAAATACAGTGTTGAAAAGTGTAATATTTGGGCTACATTTTTTTTATTAGAAAAGAGTGTCACATTTTTAATGTATGCTCCTCATATTTAAATGCAGGAATTTCAAAGAAAAATGTAATTTATGATTCACTCCTGTTTGGGAAAAGGGAATAAGTGCTGTTTTCGTAATTTTACAGGAAAGCAAAAAGAATTGCTTTTAGTGTGGATATACTTCAATAATAATTATTATTCAGATACAAAGATTTACATATGTAAATAGTATTAAGTTAGCTTAAAATTAGATTAAAAGAATTAAATTAAATAATTTTGAAATAAAAGAAAATTGACTACACCTAACTCAACACTCAATTTTTCTGTCATACACCCTTTTGCCCAATGCGAGCCATGTAATCTCCGAAAGTGAAAGTATATAACTGAAAACACTGGATATACATTTTAGTTTAATTGGAGTGAAAAAATGGATCAATATATGGAAGAAGACGGGAATTCACTTCGTGAACTTCTAATTAACAATTAATGACAAATAGATCGAATAGTAGTTCAGTATAAAATGCCTTGCGAGCGGAGGAGCGAGTTAGCAAGTAGAAACTTATTTTATACACCGAAATAAAAAAGAAGTATTTTTTTCTGAAATGTACGAGTTTAGAAAATCAGTTTGATATTAATAGTGATTTTTAAAAACCTATGAAACCAATTACAAATTTGTAAAGAGAATGTTTTCAGTTAAACCTGTCAAATCTCAATTTTCTGTAGAACTCAAAGCGTTAAATCTGCGATCGAAATACATTTCAAAATATATTATGGCATCTGTCAAACTGGAACCTCTCACACAATTCCATTCTACAGATATTCTGTTCTGTGATTTGACTTCCCTCTTTCACCAACAAGCTTAAATCTACTCCTTGCAGCTGGGTTTCCTTAGCAATTCAGCAATAAAAATGGCAAGCCGACTAATTTTAGATCTCAATGGAGTCTGCCTCACATCATCTCATCAGTTCAAGGGAGGTGCGAAACTGATGGCGAATGATCTGTCCTTTAAGGAAGCAGCATTTCAGATCATCGTAACTAACGTTGGCGTTTCCAGCTGGCGTCCAATGCACGAGTGCTGACGTAGAAGCGCAACAGAATTTCACGCCCTCTCGAATAACGTTAGCAATTACAGGAAACCTCCCTGACATCTGAGGGAGTGGCCGTGCAAGTGCTGTCATGTAAACACAGGAGCATTTCAGATCATCGTAAGAATCGTTGATTTCAGAAACACGTTAAAAAAACCAAAATCCTCATTTCGCGAAAATTCTCATTCGACCTTACGATGTAGGGTTGGTTTTTCTGATTTCAAAATATTTTTTAGTATTAATGCAGTTGATAAAACAATAGTTTTCATAGAAATACTTTCTTACTTACGTCATTATATTTTTTTTTAAATTGAAACTCGTGCACTTGACGGGTTTCTACAATAAATGACCAGAAATAACTCGTTTTGATTTGTAACGTAAGTTTCTACGATTGATCACTCGTAGTGAAATTACGAGTATTGTTATTTAGTGTTTATTACATTAGACGAAATAAGCTTAGAAAATAAGATTTTTTTGCACAAAAATCTTGAAAAATAAGACATATTATTTGTGACCAATGAGTTCTCCCACTGCACTTCGGTTTGAATTGCCATGCAAAGTTTTATCATTCAATTTAGCGTTTATCCTTTCACACACATCACAAACATCAACCTGAGGCCGACCAAAGGATTATCATGAATATCTGCGCGAGTGCTGAAGTAGAAGCGCAACAGCATTTCACGCCCTCTTAAATAACGTTCGCGATTACAGAAAACGTCCGTAACATCTGAGGGGGTGGCCGAGCCAGTGCTGACAAGGAAACACTGGAGCGGACTTGAAGGCTCGACAACCCTTACATCTGAGGATGTGATTGCTGTCGTGGATGCCAAGCACCTTTTCAGACTTTTTGCTGACAACTCCAGCTGACGTTCAAGGCATCTACGGATCTCGCTGGGCGAATGCTGACGTGGAGGCTCGGCAGCTGACCGCTATTACTTCTGAGGAGATGAATGCTAGCGAAACATTATTTCAGACCTTTTTATTCAGTGCTGGCAATTGCAGCTGACGTCCATGGCATTTACGGATCTTGCTGCGCTAATGCTGGTATGGAATCTCGACAGCTGGCAGCCATTACATCTGAGGAGCTGAGTGCTGGCGAAGCAGCATTTCAGACCTTTTTATGTTATGTTGGCAATTTCAGATGACGTTCATGGCATCTATAGATCTGGCTGCGCGAATGCTGACGTGGAGGCTCGGAAGCTGACAGCCGTTACATCTGAGGATATTAATGCTGACGAAGCACCATGTCAGACCTTTCAATCCAGTGCTGGCAATTCCAGCTGACGTCCATGGCATCTGCTAATCTGGCTGCGGGAATGCTGACTTGGAGACTCGGCAGCTCATAGCCATTACATCTGAGGAGATGATTGCTAGCGAAACACCATTTCAGACCTTTTTATGTAGTGCTGGCGATTGCAGCTGACGTCCACCATGGCATCTACGGATCTGGCTGCGCGAATACTGACGTGGAGGCTCGGCAGCTGGCAGCCATTACTTCTGAGGAGATGAATGCTGGCGAAGCAGCATTTCAGACATTTTTATCCTGTGCTGTCGATTGCAGCTGACGTCCATTGCGTCGGTGGGCGTGGCGGCGGTGGCGCGCGCGCTCACGTGGGGGCGCAACGGCGTCGCGCGGACGTTGGCCAAGATGGCGGGCGTCGACGCCGCGCTGCCCGCCCCCGAGCCAGCCGCCGCCGCCCACGACGAGCGTCGCCGCAACCTCCTCCTCGTGGCGGGATTATACGCTGTTTACTCTATAGACGTCATCGCGGACCTTCTCGGATATACAATAGTTGTTGGAGAATCTTTCTTTCCGCTTTATGGATTCTACGTGTTCATACTTGTAAGTTTATTTTTGTTTTTCAATTTGTTTCTATGAATCTAAAATATATTACCTGTTCGATATTGAATAAACTGATTATTAAGTGCCGATAAATTTGTACACGGCAATTTTTTCTAAACCTATGTTTATTATTGTTTGCAAAACTGCTCAATATTATTAGGTTAGCACTCCGATTTGTGTGCCGTAGTTTCAAACATGGTTACGGGTTGTGTATTTCTGTAGAATGAAAAGTGTATGTATTATAGCGAGTAGCAAGTCCACCGCCAGCAACTACTAGCTTGCCCGGTTTGGCGCTCAGAAGTTATAAGTGATTTTGACCTCGTTCATTTACTCCCTCAACGTACAGTGCTTTCATCATTAAATACATACATACACTTCAATCTTGCTATGACAGGGAATAAAGGGGAAATAAAACATATGCTTGAATTTTAAAATGCTTGATTTAATATAATCTGAGCATTGATTTGGGTACAATTTAAAGGGGCACAACGCAAAATTTACACTAATTTACGGTTCTTATTGAAATCTTTTGGTGAATTTGCTGGGTTCTTAAATTGGTTTCGGTTATTTCAGGAGAATACACTTTTGGATACGTATGGAGATTGCAGCCTCTTTGTAGACTCAAATAAATTTATTCATTCCTCATTGAACTGATAGAATAATTCATAATGATTGCACTTCACTTATCATTGACAAAAAAGACAAAAAATGAATCAGTATTATAACTTAAAATAAAAATAATAAGCCCTTTTAAAAAGTAAAAATTAAAAAAACATTTTACACAACATGATGCACAAAATTTGAATAAAGGAATCTTTGTTTATAGTAACAATTAACACACACTAAAAGCTGGCCCTTCCATCTCGTCGGTGATATTCTTACTTCCTCACATACGACATGCTACACACATAATGCTGCAGAGAAAACGGCGATTTTAGCAGAAAATTTCGTATTATACATCTTTGATACTGAAAAACCAATAAATATTTTTTCTATGTGTAGTTAACTGCCGTACCGTTCATGCAATTGCGACAAAACTTTGTCAACTTACTGCTTGCACTTGCGCAAAGAATGTAGGCATAGCACAAGGGAAATGCGTTAATGTTTGTCGTAGTACATAGACGCAAAATAGGGGCGTTGTTGACGATTTTCTGCGTTTATGCTGATTCAAGTGTCCCTGCACCCTCAAGTATTAAGCTGTCTTCGCTGCATATTCTGCCCCTGTGATTGTAAAATGGCACTGGAATTATTACTTGACCATTAATTCCATACAGTAAAATTTAATGTCTTTTACTTTGTATTCAAATTACATATTTTGAAGTAACAGAGTACGTGTTCAATTTTATTTACAAAAGTAGTATTCATTGTTAAAAAGAAATTTACCTTGTGCTACATGTGTAGGCCCCTCGAGCACTTGCATTAAGAAATGGAATGTGAGTACTATAGATTTAATATCAAGCACAATTGTTTGAAAATATTCGTGGATTTCGCCCAGTTTTGGGTGAAAGATCAATGTTAATAACAAGATTTTCTATAAAATTACTTCAATATTTTTAAAGTAGTGCTCGAGAGTTCTGAATGCTCTAAAAACAAAATACAAACATCATTTTGAAGTATTCTTTTCATTTTTCAAAAAAGCCACAAAGATAATTTGTTTGAATTATCTCCTTCGGCCTTAATATTTACTTTCCGGACGTTTTAAAACATCGTTGCGTTTGTGAATTAAAGTGCTTCAAAGGTTCTCGAAAACTCAAAAGTTGAAAATAAGCTCAAAGCCGTAAATTTTCATAAGCGCTCAAACATTTTCTTAAGAACGGCTCCAAATTGTTCAATACAAATTTGAATGCAGGACCAGTTTCTACTCTTCAGTAATATTTTTAAAGTCTCGTCCTTAAACGATATGTGAAAATATGCAAAAAAATAGTTTCTACTTTACTTCAGTTGTTAGGAATACACGAAATCTCAGGGATGCAGAAAATTACATTATAGATTCAGTTGTTTGTGTAAATACACATGTGGCACATTGCAAAATAGGCGATGAACGGCATATTTAATCATGATGAGACTCAGAGCTGCTGGACTGTTGACATGCGGGCTCACACATGCCACGTGTTCATCCGATTTGAAGCAAAAAATCTTGGAGTACCATCACGCATTTTTAATTTACTAATATTTTGTGTAAAATTTGGATTTAAAGAAGAAAATATGACATAATGCATTTTGTTTCAGATCAGAATCGACTGTACATACATTGTGTTTCAAACCCATGTCATCCCATGACGTATCATAATTTCAAAATAAATTCTACTAAATAAATTTGTGCTAAACGTAAAGGATTTGTAGAAAAACACGTGCGTAATCTTTGTTAAAGTGAAAGACTTTTGCATTTGTTTGAATATTTTTTATTTGTGCTATTTTTTCCTATAATTGTTTTGAGACTCACAAAAATATCCAATTTCGAATACCGTGAATGATCAAAAGGGAACAAAAGTATGAATTCGGTAACGAACTTCAATCAAGATTAACTTGGTCATCCGGGAGACGCCGCGTCCAGGGCACAGGTGCCAACGTTTCGGTCGCCATTCTGCGACCGAAACGTTGGCACCTGTGCCCCGGACGCGGCGTCTCCCGGATAGCCAAGTTAAACATGACTCCGGCCGCGGAAGCCTACGCTCTAACTTCAATCAAACCAGTTGCACTTACTTAGAATATGGAACGCGTTTAAAACAAAGTCAGAAACAGAAGTATTTTATCCTGTAAATGATATCTATTTTTCTCATGCAGGATAATGTTTACAGATGTACCCGGCCGCTGATCTGCAGTTCTCCGTGTTGGTGCGAATGCTGAGCCTTCGCTTTCGACGCATCAACGCGCGCCTACTGGAGAATGTGCCATCGGCCGATGAACTGCTGCACTTGCGCGTCCTCCATGATCAGCTTTGTGACGTCGCAGAAATCATCAACAACCTCTTTAGCTTTACAGTAAGAGGCAGATGTTAAATAATTAAAATTCTTTAATAATTACAATGTGTTTAGATTCTGCTCCAAAATTAATTCAAAACTATACCTGAACTGACAATTTCGATGCATTATCAGCTGGCGCTGCAGGTTAAGAGCAATAACAACCGTTTTTCGTTACTAGAGAACTAAATCACTATATTTTTTGTGAAAAAAACGCCTTATATGATGTAACGTAGCTCTCCCCGCGGGGGGATCATCAACAACCTCTTTAGCTTTACAGTAAGAGGCAGTTGTTAAATAAAATCTTACAAAGTTAAAACGTGTTAGTATGTTTTATTTATTTCAATTCACTTTGATCTAGAATAGTAATAATCGCATTAATAAATGCATAATGAATGCATGATGAAGTATATACATAAAATACTACACTTTATGTCATTTCCATGACACTATTACATCATTAGAGGTTATTTTATACAAGTTCAGTTGTATAGAGTTTAAAAACAGATTTCGTGACCCTAAAAGGAACCCTTGAAAGAACGTGTCAAAATTCTCCCACACGAGCGGCTAGCCCGCCTGGGAAGCTCGGTGCTCCTCCTGTGAGGGGCAACTTCCCCTGCCTCTGCTTACGTTTCCCCTCCAAATTCAGAAAGGGGTGAACAAGCACAAAGTGTTGCAGGAAAACTAAGTACAAATCGCGCACAAAGTATTACGATGAATGTATGCTCTATGTAAAAGTATGTTTCCCCGCTCTTTTATACTAAACCACCGAGAATTATGTTAAAAAAGTGTTCGTCGGTCTGTCTGTCCGTCTGTCCGCCCTTCCGTCCGTCTGTCCGTCTATCCGTCCGTTCGTTCGTCCGTTCGTTCGTCCGTCCGTCAATCCGTCCGTCCGTCCGTCCGTCCGTCCGTCCGTCCGTCCGTCCGTCCGTCCGTCCGTCCGTCCGTCCGTCCGTCCGTCCGTCCGTCCGTCCGTCCGTCCGTCCGTCCGTCAATCCATTCGTCCATCCATGGGTGCGTCATACAAAGATGTTGATGATTGTTAGGAAACGTTTACATAGAAAACGAGTAACAGTACAGATATATGCAAACCTCCTGCTGGAAACAGATTAGTTAAGTCAAGTGGCGCTCAAACAGGAGAAATACCAGAAAGGTTTAGTTTAGTTTTCTTTTATGATTGCAATGTGTTTCTTGGGTCGCTGATCGCGAATATCACGTTTGTCTACAAGTAGTTTGTTCGGAAATTGTTCGGTCTTTCTCCGTTTATTTTCCCTTTATTTTGAAAATGACTCCAAAACCAACCATTCTTCGTGAACGATGACACTTCATGAGATAAAAAGAATTTCATGTCCTTAAGGATTTTTTTCTACAATCAACAGTTTGGCCACGAGAGCACCACGAAGTGTAGAGTTGTAAGTAAAAATAATGGTGCTACAATAGCAGATACGTTCTTGCACTATTTGTAACATTTTCAGGTCCCTCAAATTAGTGAAAGATCGAATGGAATATCCTTACAAATTAATTGGACCCTAATTTAAGTTTATTATGTTGCCATTCAGAATTACTCGGGGTTTCAAATTCAGTCTTCGTTCAGCTCGTTGGGTGTATTTTGTGAAAGTACATTTCCTCCTTAGATTCTGCAGAATATCCTGACGAAGCACATTCTATACATCCCAGCCCTTTTTATTTCAGAAATTTTCGAGTAATAGACAAATGCCATACACGTCGCTCCTACAAACCTCTTTTCATTTACCTTACCATCTTACCATTGCCTCGTCTATTTATTTACGAGTCTGTAATTTTTCTCAAAACATACAAGTACAACATTTGAGTATAAGTAATACGATTTCTAATTCGAAAAGAAAGAGGTAAAGACATATCCATTTTTCCTATACTGATACCTAAGGTTTAGAGACTTAATAGATGCAGAAAATTGAATTCTGTACTTAGACTACGCTTAAATAAATGGACATGGTTTTAACAATATTCAATTTGTGATAGTTGATTCTCAGTGTGGCGGCTACTTTTTTCAACGTGATGGCAACCCTGACAACAATTCCAATTCTCTTCCTGCACTACACTGGCTCGTCGCATTTGCCACGGGTATGCCTGATGCTGGCGATGACTATGACGGGGCTGCTGCGCCTGGGGCTGCTGATGCTGACGGTGAACGCTGCGCGGGAGGCTGGCGCAGAGGCTGAACGCACCTCTGTCTACGCGCAGAAGGCGCAGCTGGCGGTGGCGGTGGAGGCGGCGGGGGCGGAGGCGCAGTTAATGATTAGAAAGGTAAGAGTACCCCCCACCTACCCGCAACGAGTGGACGCCAAGGAGAACGCGGTGAGGCGGAAGAGGGGCGAACCTTGAGATATCCTCGCCACTTGGGATGAGCGCTGAGGGGTCGTAGGTAGCCTCTAATCCTGGAAATGTGAGAAAAGACATGTGAATTTGTATTGTTAAGTACGTACTTTCACTTTATCGAGCGTCTAGAGATAGTAACTAATAACTGGGGAAGTAGTTCTAATGAACTACTTCCCCAGTTATTAGTTTCTTCCCGGGTTTCTTAGGTTGAATGTCCTAAGAAGTAAGAGATCTTCCAAGAACTGTTAAGGTTACGAACTATTTTTTAGCAGTTTGGGGAGAGTATTATAATGATTCCTCTCCAGTCTCTTGTTGAAGCAATGGTTACCTCTGCAGTGACAGACGATTGTATTTCCTAATATATAACAATTTTCAGCACATAGAATAGTTATAATCTCGTTACAAACAATAGAGAGTTTTAACGCCAGGCGTAAGGAGACATCCTTAAACTCTATTGATCGCGTGACTATCAAGTTTATAAGGTTGTAATGAACAACTTTAAGAAGAGGTTTACAATTGCGACATTTCGATATGCATTATAACAGAAGAAGCATTTCAAGCGTTGAATAAAGAAGTTGCATAATATATCAAAGAGTGTAGACTAAGTGTTGAGACATTTAAACCACGATAGGAGACAAGAGTATAACAAATCCACATTGTGAACGGAGTTTTAAATTTTATGACACACCGCGATGAGTACGCAGTCTGTAATTTTCAATTGGCTTTTCTTGAGAATATAAGGAATATATTTAAACAGCGTTTGTTTATGAGCATAAGACATAACCCATAGGTATGATTTCAACTTCTTTTTCCAAAACTTCTTACCTGTCCTCTCCAACATTTTACGTTAATTCTTGCCAGCGTTGTGAAGTTGAAAAGTAATAATTGTAACTGCCTTACATACGGGAATCAGTTTATTAGAGTTGGTGAAATACAACCTTCCCCGTTTTTAGGTGGCTATTTTGCCGTTTGTAAGTTGACCGTAGAGACTCCTATAGGCGTGCACTATTTATGAAGGAATAAGGTCGAACCTTAGGCATAAGGTAAGACGTTATGACTTCAAGGTCCCTCACGTGACTGTTAGAGCATAACGTCGCTACCTTACGCGTGACGCTAAAACTCCGTACTAAATTCCTCAATCGAAAAACCATATATTATCTTGCTGGCCGTTTATTTGTTAATGTCTTTCGCCTCTAATTGCCTTCTGGAGACGGAATCAGCTGATTTCGTATCAGTTACAGTGTGGCAGCAATATGCTCAAGGAGTATACGAAGTCACGTTCCCATTAACAATAACTCATTGATTTGCATAGCGAATAACAAACTCTTGACATTAGGCACAATGTCTTTTCTGAGAACATCTTCAACGACCAGTCTTATTTCGCACTTCAACAAAGTATCTTCGAAACGCTTCCGTTATTTTAGGCCTGATTAGAATTTTCCTTCCTGTTGGTTGGATAAATCCGGCTCATCATACGTCCATCATTTCCTGTTCTCGAGCACGTGCGCGTATCTGCGGCGTGACTAATCAACCCGTGTTCGCGTTCGCATTCGTGAAATGTTGCTTGATCTTTTATTTTGCGAATGTATAACTCGAGCTCTGTCGATCGGAACGGAGTGAGTTATCACGCTTTCCGACGATTTTCTCGATTGGTGAGAAGTTCGTCGCGACTTCTTAAGGGCTCTAATCCCACTCTCCATTATCTTCCCTTCAAGACAAAAACATTTCTTTTTTCTACTCCCATTATTTAATGCTGTCATTTGATGGCCGCCACCAGTTGAATAATTATACTCATTACGATACAGATTTCATTAGGATACAGCTGCTTGACCAATCAATGAGAAACGTACAAACCAAGTATTGAACTTCAATTATTCATTGAGAGTCGATCTTGTAAATATTTCGTTCGATTGTGTCGATTAAAATCGCATTTGATATTATATTATGCTTGTTAGTTTTAATTTCTTTTATTATTATTATTAGTATTTTTGTTAAGTATTATTTAAAATCAATTGAATCGTAATTTCACTTTGATCCTATTTGACTAGCGCAGTACTCCCTCGCAGGCGAACTGGTAAAAACAGCCACCTACGGCAGCATCCGGAGGTAGGGATAGGTGGCCTTCGCTGAATCTTACATGTCAACTGGAACGAAACGATTCAGTGTAAAAGTGTAATTTTTAAAAGTCGTAGAATAGTACCGTATGAAACTCGATATTCATACACTCATGTGAAGTTTAAGTTACTCGCTCGTACATCGCTCGTATCGTAATATCACACTCGTGTATTAATACCCATCATTACATTAACGTTTCATAATGTACTCTTGTGATCTTTAGGAGGTTCGACACTAGTTGGATATTAGCACTGTTTTAAGTCTTTCCTAATTCCTTTGTGTCTTCTGTTGAGAACACCTCTCGTCTAAAAGGTCATATTTCACTCTTTCTACTGCTCAGTCTCGATGGTAGCACGCCGCGAAACATGTATCTCACTGCAATAGGCCCTGACCTACCCACAATCGACACGGCTGAGGCTTTCAGCGATTACGTTTTGCTAGTGCCTCCATCTGGCCCGCTTCTGCGACGCAAAACTGCGGCGAAGGTATAGAAGACAAGAGTGTTTCCTCTATTCTTGTAAGTACATTTGCGTAGAGGGCGAAGCCATGAAGACAAGCACTGATACGAAGTAAAAGAGTGAATGCTCTATGATTCTATTCTTGTGAGCAGAGCGTAAAGGCGTGGGCGCCGGCGCAGGCGGGGGAGAAGCTGGCGTAGCTAAAGGCACTGGCGCAGGCATAGAGTTAAGTATCGCTTTCTCTGTTCTTGTGGACGTGTGCACAGAGGGCGAGGGCGAAGGCGTGGCCGCCGGCGCAGGCGAGGGAGATGCTGGCGCAGCTGGAGGCGCTGGCGCAGGCGTAGAGTAAAAGAGTGCTGTCTCTTTTCTTGTGAACGTGTGCGCAGAGGGCGAGGGCGAAGGTGTGGGCGCCGGCGCAGGCGGGGGAGCAGCTGGCGCAGGCGTAGAGTAAAAGCGTGCTCTCTCTATTCTTGTGAAAGTGTGCGCAGAGAGTGAGGGTGAAGGCGTGGGCGCCGGCGCAGGCGGGGGAGCAGCTGGCGCAGCTGGAGGCGCTGGCGCAGGCGTAGAGTAAAAGCGTGCTCTCTCTATTCTTGTAAACGTGTGCGCAGAGGGCGAGGGCGAAGGTGTGGGCGCCGGCGCAGGCGGGGGAGCAGCTGGCGCAGGCGTAGAGTAAAAGCGTGCTCTCTCTATTCTTGTGGAAGTGTGCGCAGAGGGCGATGGCGAAGGCGTGGGCGCCGGCGCAGGCGTAGGGTAAAAGCTTCCTCTATTCTTGTTAACGTGTGAGAAGAAAGTGAGGGCGAAGGCGTGGGCGCAGATGCACGCGCGAAAGCAGCTGGCGCAGCTGGAGGCGCTGGCGCAGGCGTAGAGAAAAATAGTGCAGTCTCTATCCTTGTGAACGTGTGCACAGAGGGCGAGGGCGAAGGCGTGGCCGCCGGCGCAGGCGGGGGAGCAGCTGGCGCAGCTGGAGACGCTGGCGAAGGCGTAGAGTAAAAGAGTGCTCTCTCTATTCATGTGAACGTGTACGCAGAGGGCGAAGGCTTGGGCGCCGGCGCAGGCGGGGAGCAGCTGGAGGCGCTGGCGCAGGCGTAGAGTAAAAGAGTGCTGTCTCTATTCTTGTGAAAGTGTGCGCAGAGGGCGAGGGCGAAGGCGTGGGCGCCGGCGCTGGCGGAGGAGCAGCTGGCGCAGCTGGAGGCGCTGGCGCAGGCGTAGAGTAAAAGAGTGCTCTCTCTATTCATGTGAACGTGTACGCAGAGGGCGAAGGCTTGGGCGCCGGCGCAGGCGGGGAGCAGCTGGAGGCGCTGGCGCAGGCGTAGAGTAAAAGAGTGCTGTCTCTATTCTTGTGAAAGTGTGCGCAGAGGGCGAGGGCGAAGGCGTGGGCGCCTGCGCAAACGGAGGAGTAGTTGGCGCA
This sequence comes from Teleogryllus occipitalis, assembly GCA_011170035.1. Lineage (NCBI taxonomy): Eukaryota > Metazoa > Arthropoda > Insecta > Orthoptera > Gryllidae > Teleogryllus > Teleogryllus occipitalis. Next base: position 44,127 of record BLKR01009508.1, read on the forward strand.
GACGTAGAGTAAAAGAGTGCTTCCTATATGCATGTGAATGTGTGCGCAGAGGGTGAGGGCGAAGGCTTTGGCGCCGGCGCAAGCAGTGGAGCAGCTGGCGCAGCTGGAGGCGCTGGCGCAGGCGGCCCAGCGCCGTCCCGTCGCCTTCTCCGCCGCCGGCTTCTTCGCCGTCGATCGGCCGCTGATGGGCGCCGTCCTGGGCACCCTCGCCACCTACCTGCTCGTCTCCGTGCAGTTCGACATCTTGGGCGCGCAGACAAAGGTTTCTGAAACGGGTTTCGTTGTCAACAATGAAAAACGGATGTGAGAAGGGTGAGTTGCTTCTCAATTTTTATCAACATTGGTTCAGCGTCACCTTGGTAGCCACGCCTACTAAAAGAAACCTGTTTTTGCTATCTCAGAGAACTAGGTACTTGGAATCCTTGGCCAAGATTAACCGGCGTGTACTTCGGTGACTACACTTTCGTGGGTGCCATGCTCCAGCCGCCTCTACGTTCTCATCGTTATTAAAATGCATGGGGATGAGATGTCATTTTTTTGCGGCCGTTGTATCAAACTTAGAGGAGGTTTTTACACGCATATCAATTTTGTTATATGTTATTATATGTGGCAAATTATAACATCTATTATACATATATAAAAACATGTATACATAATGTATATGTATAAGTGGAGAAGACTGCATATCCCTGTAACATTATAAATTAATAAATAATTCTTACACTGTTTTGTTCTCAATGGCAGATATTCCGGTTTCGTTTTTGTTTGACTTTCGTCACACTGTAGATTAATGTAAATTATAGCCCTGTCAAATTAGTCAAATCGAGTAAAAAGTATCCCGGTGTTCTTAAATTTTGCAAGATTGTTCGTTGGTACCTCCGCTCGCCAAAATAATAATTGTTCAGTTAGAGGTGATGAGCGGTGGGTGAGGAAGTAGTTTCATGGTGAATTTCCATGTCTTTTGACGTAAATCTCCGTAACTATCAATACTAACAAACTAATGCTCTTTATAAAATACAAATATAAAACATTTTCTTCAGAAAATCATATAAAGTTTCGTTGTAGGAAAACCTTTTAAGTTTATAGGTGTGAGATATTCTGGTTTTTAGTTACTACAAGGCTGTTTTAGATATCTATCTTAAAATAATGTTACAATATCATCGATACCTGTAAGTATTTTATTTTTGTTTAATATTTATCAATAATTTGTATTTGAATAATTTCCTCAAAAAGCTCCAACATTTTACATCGTTAACAATTCTTTTAATTGAATATACTGGTCAACCCTTAAGGCCCAACTACTTTTGTTTACTTATGTTTCGGAAAATATCTCCAGAACATTGCACTATTGAGTATTTAGATTTGTGGGAAATGCTTATGTCTGTGGTAAAATCTATTTTTTTACAGTAGGCCTGCAAGTATTCGAAATCATTGTATTCGAGATTTCCTGGGGTATATAAATATCTAATAAGCCATACTTGTTTTCATAAGGATCATGCACAAATCTTTTGCTGATTATTAAATACAATCCTTTCAACAAATAAATTAGGTAAAACAATATAAATGGAATAATCATGTTCACTACATTGTTTTATTTATTTATTTATTTATTTAGTCAAAAACAGTCAAAAACTGTATGTGACGTATGGCGGGAGCCCACGCTTTCTTGAGTTTCAGAATCCCTTCCCAACAATTTAACTATTTATAGTTGAAAGATTAATAATAAATAATAATAATAATAATAATAATAATAATAATAACCAATTTAAAAAAGCGAGAGATTAACATTTCAAAAACTAGATATTTTCGTTGCCAAATTATAGAAAACATATTTTTAACGGTAAAGAAACGAAACAGACTTGATTTTTCTGTATTGCTAACAAATAGAAACTCACCCTAAGCTCTACTACCATTGATTGACCACTGTCGATATTTGACGGGCACTCTCGATATTTGACGCGCGGTTCCTATGATAATGAAATTTGGGGATGCCTCTGTGTTCCCTAAATCGTTAGGAACATTGTTCGTTTTCCAATGAATGTGGAGTTCTGTAGACGTTCCAATATGATCAGTCCAACGATGGTTGAACAGTGATCTCAAACGTGTTTTCAAGCTTGAAGAGCAATATTTTCATAGTTCATTAATTATCTTCTGTAATATTGAAAATGAAAGGTTTTACCTCTCCCTTTTTTCAACTTAAACGTTGAACCACGCTTTTGATTTTCGATAATCAAATTTTCAGTTTTAAATTCCCTTACCCCTTCTACGCACATATTTCAAAAAATTCTTTTTGAGGCTGGTTGGTACTTTTCAATGGGAGTTGGTTGGAAAGGTCAATAAGACTCTCAATCGTTTGCACAAAATATAATTATTTTATGATGTATGATCTGATTAAACATCAGAAAATAATTATATTTTCTCACATGGGTAAAATCACAAGTCGGCGCAATAATTAACACTCGATTACTATCCTCAAAAAACTGGTGTGGTTGCTATCTTGAAATTTCAGGAGTACACGATAAAAATTCTATAATATTTCCAATTCTTTATTAGTATTTTTGAAAATATTGTAAATACCTTGAAGTAAACCTTCTTTTATCATTTTAATAACAATAAATTATATAATTACAAGTAAAATCTTTCAAAAATATGATGGAGATACCTTGTTAGATTTAAATAAATAATTACTCATTACACAATAAAAAATAATGCCTGCAATAATGAAGTCTAAACGAAATATAGTCTAAATAATAAATTCCAAATAACACAACTGTCACAGTATTTTCCATTCTTCGAATTTTTTATGTCACACTCAGCAGTACAAGCAAAAGTACTATGCTGCAAGAGGTAACATTGCCTGCAAGTCTTGAAGTCGCTATTTCAGTCTTCCTCTTCTCATCCACGGCATCAGAAAACATTTCTTGAACTCTTTCTTCATCATTCGAGCAATTCAAGCCAAAAAATGTTTTTCATATGCCGTACTGTGCAATAATGAAAAAAACTACGTTAATTCTGTCGTATATCTGAGACTAATGTGCCAGTATTTTTGAAGAGAACATCATTTGCCGCAAACTAGAAAAATTAATAATTGCTTTACCATATAGAATGATAATAATTAGAAGAAAAGCACAAAATAAGGCTAAAAATCAAAAATATTTATCAGAAATTCTTACGAATTTTCTGTCGAATAGATATTTTACCTCCTGAAAGTGCCTGAGACCAAACTAGTATCCATTCATGTTACATAAATGCTGTCAATATTAGTATTTATGTTTTCAGTATTTTTAAGTTTAAAATAAATGGCATTATAATTTAACTTCGCTCTAACCTTGACTACAAGTTATCCAAGAAGCCTTCAATTGGTATATTTCAAATTTTGTTCCTGAAGTGGCTACTAATGACGCAGTGACCACTATTGGTGTCTTTGCCCTACTACCAACCATTTTCATAAAATGTAATCGTATTATTTTTTACGTTTTCGCCATGGAATTACTAATTCGATGGTGTGAGATGGTCATCATCACTTCAGATGGACGATGTGGTGAAACTCCTCAGGGAAAATGGTGTCTCTCCTGTCATTTCCCTTACGATAAAGACGACTTCTCCTTACCAAAAAAAAGAGAGGGTTGTACATTTTTGTTATCAGTATGTGATGTTTAGTTTTCTAATGAGCTATCATTCTTTCTTAAATATTTTTTTGGCTTCAAATTGCAATTTTGCCTTGTTTGTCTATCTCAAGTTTAAATTATGTTTAGCGTGAAACGTGAAACAATTGAATGATGTTATCTATTCCCTGATCCAAAAAAGATAAGATCTTTTTATAAAAAAAGTAAAAGACTGACAATGGTAACTTTTAAAATTAAAACTAACTCAAATTTAAAAAATTAAAAATTATTCTTTTTGACTGTGCTTTATCACTTCACTCTCATGGAAGAAGTGTGCCAACCAATATAACTTGTGCCAATCGAATCCAATTGCGGAGTTAGTTGGAATAACCAATCCCGCAAGTGGATTTCATTGGCACATCTTCACTTAATGATTTTAACAATCCTAAAAGCTGATCAAATATTCACGTATAAAAATACCGTAGAGCCTAAAAAATGTAATTTTCATTGATGTAATAAAACTTGACAAAACTAAACAGGAGTTGTGTATAAAAATTAAAAACTACCAACAGGTGACAACCATTCCCGGTCCCCCTTCTTTCTTTCATTTCAAGTAGATGATCCTCCTTAGACTTGGCACAGACAGAAAATCTCGTGTGGCGGTAAGTGCATGAATGAGTTGCTCTCCGTGGGAACATATAGTAAATTCTATTTTTTTAATTTTTCAGATAAAAGTTATCAAGGTACAATTATCTTAATTAAAAAATATACCTAGTTTTATCAACTACATTTTACAGAGAACAAAATCTTTAGTTTCAGTTAAGAAAATCTAGGACAGCGTAGAAGTGAAAATCGATAATTTACTCAATAAAAAGTGCTAGATAAATAGTACTAAGTTTTACGCGAGACCTTTTCATCTCTTATTAGCGCCTATGTATTTTGAAGGGATCCAAAATATTTCACCGGTAAATATCGGGTATTATATATTAATACTGTATCCGTGAATACTATTTTATTTACGATGTTCATTTTCAAAAATTAAAAATGTGAATGACTGCCTATAAATAACATTATTTTTACTTAATGGATAACGCCCTTTTCAAATAAGATAAAGTATTAGGGCGTTTTATCTCCTTAAAAATGTTAAATTCTATCGTTCAAATCTAAAAAATTATTATATTGAAGCACGAGTATTAGTTAATATTTTTAACACTCCACTAAATCCTTCAAGGAGGCACAGTGCAACACGTATTTTTCAAACTAATTACAGAGCTTTTAAAAGATCGGTCAGCTTCAGATAGCATCATATATTGGTATTCGAGCAAAAGGAATGGAAAACCATCTCAGTCTTTTGAAAACATTTAGATGGTAATATTTATCACTCTCACGTAATTTACTCGTATCTTTCATTTCAATCGTCTTGCAGATCATTCAATATCCAACTACGAACTAGAGGGCAATGTTCCTTTAAGACGCAATTATTCCTAATGTGTCATTAGGTTGAGTAATCTTCATAGTCAATATTCGTTCGGAAGCATTTTCTTATATACACAGCTATTGAAAATGAAACAAAAAAAGAATGGAATGACATCGGCTCATTGCTTCCTTTCTTGTAATGCATCAAGCAACAATAAAACAAAAAATATCAGCGCCTACGTGAGTATTTAGAAATAAATTTAATTGATTTTGCTTCGGAAATTAAAATTATATGCAAATTACGACTTTAGAATGATATACAAAATAATTTCCTTCAAATGCAAAAATGCATTCTCCCGGTGCTATTTCGTGAATGTTTAGAAATTTGACGAACTCAGAAATTAATAGGAACGTCAACACGAAGAAGGAAAAATGTATTACTCTCAAAAACCATAATATTTCTGACATTAAATGCATGTACGTTTCATTATATTTATGTGTTACTTAAATTCTTCTGTATCAACGTGAATTCGAGAAGTTATCGATTTTTTCAAAGAAGTGCAATTCATGGGTCATACATTTTCAATTTCTAAAACCTATTAATCCAATCTGCCCAAACAGTTTTCTCATATCAAACTTGAATGTTGCACACGAACAAGACTGAGACAATTTACGGTCTCTTCTAAAACCTGCCACTCCTCCGGTGCACCAAAGCACGCGTGCCCCGCAGTAGTGGGCGGAGGGGCGATGCGTGCGTGGGCGGGGGGCGTGGCGCACGCGCGCGTGGTGGCGGCCGTGGCGCCGCTGCGCGTGGCGTGCCGCGTGCTGGGGATGGCGCCCGCCAGCTGGAGCGACCCCGCCGCCGCGCCCTCCCGCGCCGCCCGCGCCTACTCCGCCGCCCTCCTGCTCCTCGGAGCCTCCCTCTGGGCAGCGCTCTTCGCCTACAAGGCCAGCACCATGCAAAAGCTGCAGATTTCCACGATCGCCGATATGATGGAGGTATGTTTTCTACTTTCTCCGTGGTTTCATTTAGTCTCCATAGTTCGAGAGATGACACCGCCATTTTTATAAGTACTTTTCTCTAATCGAGAAAAATTAAAACACAAGATTTGGAGCCACGTTTTAGAGAAAAATTATAAAACCTCAATATCAAGCAAAAAGTACGCGAAAACTACTCGAAATGTCGAAAAATTGTGGCGATTGCAGCTCACGGGTATGGCGGGTGACTAGCTTTAACTAACGCCGGCAATTGCAACTGACGTGCATTACAGGTGCATTTAGCCTTAACTAACGGCGACCATTGCTGATGTGCATGGCGGGTGCACTTAGCCTTAACTGACGCCGACGATTGCAGCTGACGTGCATAGCGGGTGCGTTTAGTCTTAACTGTCAGTGATTGCAGCTGAAGTGCATAGCAGGTGCGTTTAGCCGTAACTGCCGCCGGCGTTTGTAGCTGACGTGCATGGTGGGTGTGTTTAGCCTTAACTGACGCCGGCGATTACAGCATACGTGCATGGTGGGTGCGTTTAGTCTTAACTGGCGCCGGCGATTGCAGCTGACGTGCATGGCAGGTGCGTTTAGTTTTTGCAGCTGACGTGGCGCCTTAACTGGTTTGCAGCTTGCAGCAGGTGCGTTTAGCGTAACTGCCGCCGGCGTTTGTAGCTGACGTGCATGGTGGGTGTGTTTAGCCTTAACTGACGCCGGCGATTACAGCATACGTGCATGGTGGGTGCGTTTAGTCTTAACTGGCGCCGGCGATTGCAGCTGACGTGCATGGCAGGTGCGTGACGTTATTGCATGCAGGGTGCGGCGCTTTGCAGCCTATGCAACTGGCGCCGGCGTTTGTAGCTGACGTGCATGGTGGGTGCGTTTAGCCTTAACTGGCGCCGGCGATTGCAGCATACGGGCATGGTGGGTGCGTTTAGTCTTAACTGGCGCCGGCGATTGCAGCATACGTGCATAGTGGGTGCGTTTAGTCTTAACTGGCGCCGGCGATTGCAGCTGACGTGCATGGCGGGTGCGTTTAGCCTTAACTGGCGCCAGCGATTACAGCTGACGTGCATGGCGGGTGCGTTTAGTCTTAACTGGCGCCGGCGATTGCAGTTGACGTGCATGTTGCGTGCGTTTAGCCTTACTGGCGCCGGCGATTGAGGCTGACGTGCATGTGGGGTGCGTTTAGACTTAACTGGCGCCGGCCATTGCAGCTGACGTGCATGGTGGGTGCGTTTGGTCTTAACTGACGCCAGCGATCGCAGCTGACGTGCATGGTTGTTGCGTTTAGCCTTAACTGGCGCCGGCCTTTGCAGCTGACGTGCATGGCGGGAGCGGGGCTGACGGCGGTGGCGCGCGCGCTGACGTGGGGGCGCAGCGGCGTGGCGCGGGTGCTGACGGTGCTGGCGCGCGTCGACTCGTCGCTCTCCGCCCCCGACGCCGCCGTGGCCTCCGAGCGACGCTACAACTTCGCCTTGGTCGCTGGGACGTACACCATTTGCATCGTGCTCGTCGTCATGGACGCTGCGGGGTGGACTGCAGCTATTGGAGAGACATTCTACCCTTTATACCCGTTCTATTTATTTGTTACCGTAAGTTTTATTTTTGTGATAATAACAATCTTCCTTTTCAAACAAATAAAATGTTTATCAAGAGCCAATATAAAGTATTCAATACTTTCACTTATTTGTTAAATCAATACGTGATAGTAAAAATGATAGTAAAAATTTACTAAAATTAAAAAATAAAGTACATAGTTAACATTTTCTCGCAAATCATGAGGAATTAGTTTTATAAATTCCTAGTGTAATTTTCAATTAATATTGTATATTTTTTATTATGTTCTCTTTATTTTTACAGATGTAATAACTACATATATATTTTGTAGTGTTTGTAAATTACATATTTTTTTAGAAATTTTGATACTACATACGGCATAAACTTTCTAAGTAAATATTACATTTATGTATTTATACAAACGTGATACAAAACTACATATATCATTGAGAACTTTATTTTGCTGTAAAATTATTTTTTTATTTCAATACCCAAATTGAGGGTTACAACGTGAATTGTAAGAGTATTTAGTTTCTGATTCATGTTTTGAAAGTTACGATAGAGTTGTTTGCTGGAGTACATGAGCATAAGAATTATTTCCTGGCTTGGCAGAATGTGTTCTACTCAAGACGTATGGTATAGATTCAAACCTTCCTATCGATCTGCAAACTACTCATTGCAATCAAATCAGAAACAATTATATATAGTTTGGAATCAACTTTAAATATTTTATACCTACAATTAGCAAAATAATCGGTTTATCATTGGTAATACCGAGAGTGCTTTGGAAATTGCCGATAAATATCAGTCTCACGAAGCGAAGAGGGGATTTATCTAAGAATTTCCAAAACACGAGTGGTATTTCATAGGATTATTCCACGAATAAAATTACGTCCAACAGAGCTCCAAAATGCGCCAAATATTGAAAATAACAGAATGCATGTCAAAAACGCGAAAAGGATATGTTATATAGTACATATGCTGTTGGAACTATATAACTTCAACACAGCAATCGATACATACCGCTTCCTAAGATAAATGAGTCGTAGCTTAGTATTAACCAGCAGGGAGGAGAGGTAAGAGAATTCGGACAGAGAAAGCGATAAAGTTTATGAAATACTCCGTCGTCATTGGTGAATGATATAGGTATAGTTAAACACTATTCGTTTTATTTTCATGAGTGGAATAGTCCTAATTCTATTGTCATGGCTCATGGAGGATAATGTTTACAGATGTACCCGGCCGCTGATCTGCAGTTCTCAGTGCTGGTGCGAATGCTGAGCCTTCGCTTTCGACGTATCAATGCGCGCCTTCTGGAGAATGTGCCATCGGCCGATGAACTGCTGCACTTGCGCGTCCTCCATGATCAGCTTTGTGACGTCGCAGAAATCATCAACAACCTCTTTAGCTTTACAGTAAGAGGCAGATGTTAAATAATTAAAATTCGTTAATACTTACAATGTTGTGTTTAGGTTCTGCTCCAAAATTCATTCAAACCTATACCTGAACTGACAATTTCAAGGCATTATCAGCTGGCGATGCAGGTTAAGAGCCATTTTTTTGATTTAAAGTTTCTGTTCCGGTGTATCAAAGGAGGGTAAAGAGGTGGTACTAGTGTCATTTTCAGCTTCTCTAAATTGTAACATTTTCTTAACTTGACTCTTTCCAACTGAATTTTCGAAATTTGCAAATTTAAAAATAATGCGAGAAATGTGTTGTTGTAGCATCACTAGTTCACTTGTGTATTAGTAGTAAAGTAAGTCTACAGGACTTTTGAGAAAATTTCAATGAAAGATTTGACACGAAGATGCGTTATAGTGGTCATAGGCAAAGTTTTTTTGTTTCTATTTTGTTGCTGTTTGCCAATAGATCCGTACGTATGTTAATATTTGAACTATGAAACCTAGTAGCTTCAAAACCGTACATACAATTCTTACTCGAGTTGATATTTTTGTCTATTAACTCTATGATAATTATTTAAGTAAACGATAAATATTTGATATATTCCCTGCTGATAATTGAACATTGGTCCTATTTACACGAATTAAAAGTAAAATAAAACTTTAGAAACAAAATAGAAAAATATAATTATTATTAGAGCTAAATCTGATGGGATCTGATGGGCAGAATTACAAAAAAAGGTTCCAGCTAGATGGCATAATAAAGAAAGTACTAAACACGAGGTACAGCTTGGTGTGTGTTTAACACAGGTGCAGAAGAGAAAATTTGTAATGCGTTTACGACATTTTTAAGTGTTTTGCGTGTCTATAACAAAGGACGATAATGCAAGAGAGTGGCCTAAAATTTGCTGTTCATGTCAGTTGATTCTCAGTGTGGTGGCCACCTTTTTCAACATGATGGCAACTTCAACACTAGTTCCGGCTCTCTTCCTCAACCGCATTGGCGAATCGCTGTTCCCGCGAGTTTGCCTGCTGGTGGTGATGAGCGTGACGGGGCTGCTGCGCCTGGGGCTGCTGATGCTGACGGTGAACGCTGCGCGGGAGGCTGGCGCAGAGGCTGAACGCACCTCTGTCTACGCGCAGAAGGCGCAGCTACTGGTGGCGGTGGAGGCAGCGGGAGCGGAGACGCAGGTGCGGATTGGAAAGGTAAATCATTGATTGATTGAGATTCCGGATGCGTCAACTACTGAGGTCATTAGTCCTGTAAGTGCAGTGCGTGTTTTCATCTGGAGGGGAAGGTGATCTTCCCCCACTAGATGGCAAGACCCGGCGCAGACCTACCGTCGGCTAGTGGGGTTTCCCCCTAACCAGGACTCTCCCACCAGAGGGGCACCGCCCCAGCCGGGACAAGCTCTAAGCTCCCGACCGATCTACCGGAATATGTGGTAGTGTGGTGCATGTTAGTGTAAGTGTGTGTGTAAGGGGAGAGGATAGAACAAGGAAGAGGAAGGGAAGATCGCGCGCTGTCCGTGGCCCGTTTGTTAGGGCACTGCTCCGGCATTCGCCTGCTGATGATCGGAAAAACCATAAAAGCCCCCAATCAGAGCTGCCGATCGCTAGAATTCTCCTTGAGACAGCGACTGAATTCAACATAGTTGAAAAGCTGGTGTCGAAAATCCTGCCGTTATCAGAACGAACCTAGGACCTCCCAGTCAGAGCACTGCTGTAACATCAGTTGATGCATTGTATCACCTCTCCCGGTAGAACTGTCTCGAACGCAACCAGTCTACATCACGTATTTTCGTTGTGCAGTAGTTGTTTCTCAGGGAAGGGAAGAGAGGAAAGGCACATATTTTCTTATTGTTTGTGTAATTACTCCCAACGCCCATAGTAACGATCTTTCACTTACGACTCGAATGTAACGATTTGAAGGTCTTGGTTTCGATCCCCTCCTGGCGTCGGCGTGGCGTGGGCGCCAGCGCAGGCGGGGGAGCAGCTGGCGCAGGCGTAAAGAGTCCCATTCTTGTGAACGCAGAGGGCAGGGCGCCGGCGCAAACGGAGGAGTGCTGGCGCAGGCGTAGAGTAAAAGAGTGCTTCCTATATGCATGTGAATGTGTGCGCAGAGGGCGAGGGCGATAGGCGGCGCCGGCGCAAACGGAGGAGTAGTTGGCGCAGGCGTAGAGTAAAAGAGTGCTTCCATATGCATGTGAATGTGCGCAGAGGGCAAGGGCGAAGGCGGCGCCGGCGCGCAACGGAGGAGCAGTTGGCGCAGTCGTAGAGAGTAAAAGAGTGCTCCTATGCATGTGAATGTGTGCGCAGAGGGCGAGGGCGAAGGCGTGGGCGCCGGCGCAAACGGAGGAGTAGTTGGCAGGCGTAGAGTAAAAGAGTGCTTCCTATATGCATCGTGAATGTGCGCAGAGGGCGAGGGCGAAGGCGTGGGCGCGGCGCAAACGCGGAGGAGTAGTTGGCGCAGGCGTAGAGTAAAAGAGTGCTTCCTATACGCATGGGAATGTGTGCGCAGAGGGCGAGGGCGAGCAGCGCTCTGCGCAAACGGAGGAGAAGGCGCAGATGTAGAGTAAAAGAGTGCTTCCTATATGCATGTGAATGTGTGCGCAGAGGGCGAGGGCGAGCAGGCGTCAGCAAACGGAGGAGTAGCTGGCAGGCGTAGAGTAAAAGAGTGCATGTGAATGTGTGCGCAGAGGGCGAAGGCGAGGTGGTGCCTGGGCAAACGGAGGAGAAGGCAGGCGTAGAGGCAAAAGAGTGCTCCTATATGCATGTGAATGTGTGCGCAGAGGGCGAGGGCGAAGCAGCGGTAAGCGCCTGCGCAAACGTGGAGGAGTAGTTGGCGCAGGCGTAGAGTAAAAGAGTGCTTCCTATATGCATGTGAATGTGTGCGCAGAGGGCGAGGGCGAAGGCGTGGGCGCCGGCGCAAACGGAGGAGTAGTTGGCGCAGGCGTAGAGTAAAAGAGTGCTTCCTATATGCATGTGAATGTGTGCGCAGAGGGCGAGGGCGAAGGCGTGGGCGCCTGCGCAAACGGAGGAGTAGTTGGCGCAGGCGTAGAGTAAAAGAGTGCTGTCTCTATTCTTGTGAAAGTGTGCGCAGAGGGCGAGGGCGAAGGCGTGGGCGCCGGCGCAAACGGAGGAGTAGTTGGCGCAGGCGTAGAGTAAAAGAGTGCTTCCTATATGCATGTGAATGTGTGCGCAGAGGGCGAGGGCGAAGGCGTGGGCGCCTGCGCAAACGGAGGAGTAGTTGGCGCAGGCGTAGAGTAAAAGAGTGCTTCCTATATGCATGTGAATGTGTGCGCAGAGGGCGAGGGCGAAGGCGTGGGCGCCTGCGCAAACGGAGGAGTAGTTGGCGCAGGCGTAGAGTAAAAGAGTGCTTCCTATATGCATGTGAATGTGTGCGCAGAGGGCGAGGGCGAAGGCGTGGGCGCCGGCGCAAACGGAGGAGTAGTTGGCGCAGGCGTAGAGTAAAAGAGTGCTTCCTATATGCATGTGAATGTGTGCGCAGAGGGCGAGGGCGAAGGCGTGGGCGCCTGCGCAAACGGAGGAGTAGTTGGCGCAGGCGTAGAGTAAAAGAGTGCTGTCTCTATTCTTGTGAAAGTGTGCGCAGAGGGCGAGGGCGAAGGCGTGGGCGCCGGCGCAAACGGAGGAGTAGTTGGCGCAGGCGTAGAGTAAAAGAGTGCTTCCTATATGCATGTGAATGTGTGCGCAGAGGGCGAGGGCGAAGGCGTGGGCGCCTGCGCAAACGGAGGAGTAGTTGGCGCAGGCGTAGAGTAAAAGAGTGCTTCCTATATGCATGTGAATGTGTGCGCAGAGGGCGAGGGCGAAGGCGTGGGCGCCGGCGCAAACGGAGGAGTAGTTGGCGCAGGTAGAGTAAAAGAGTGCTTCCTATACGCATGCTGTGAATGTGTGCGCAGAGGGCGAGGGCGAGGTAAGCGCCTGCGCAAACGGAGTAGTTGGCGCAGGCGTAGAGTAAAGATGCTTCTCCTATATGCATACGGAATGTGCGCAGAGGGCGAGGGCGAGTTAAAGTGGGCGCCCTTGCGCAAACGGAGGAGAAGTTGGCGCAGTATGTAGAGTATAAAAAGAGTGCTTCCTATATGCATGTGAATGTGTGCAGAGGGCGAGGGCGAACAGTGCTTGCCTGCGCAAACGGAGGAGTAGTTGGCGCAGGCGTAGAGTAGAAGAGTGCTCTCTCTATTCTTGTGAACGTGTGCGCAGAGGGCGAGGGCGAAGGCGTGGGCGCCGGCGCTGGCGGTGAAGCAGCTGGCGCAGGCGTAGAGTAAAAGAGTGCTGTCTCTTTTCTTGTGAACGTGTGCGAAGAGGGCGAGGGCAAAGGCGTGGGCGCCGGCGCTGGCGGAGGAGCAGCTGGCGCAGCTGGAGGCGCTGGCGCAGGCGTAGAGAAAAAGAGTGCAATCTCTATCCTTGTGAACGTGTGCGCAGAGGGCGAGGGCGAAGGCGTGGACGCCGGCGCAGGCGGGGGAGCAGCTGGCGCAGCTGGAGGCGCTTGCGCAGGCGTAGAGTAAAAGAGTGCTTTCTCTATTCTTGTGAACGTGTGCGCAGACGGTGAGGGCGAAGGCTTATGCGCCGGCGCAGGCGGGGAGCAGCTGGAGGCGCTGGCGCAGGCGTAGAGTAAAAGAGTGCTGTCTCTATTCTTGTGAACGTGTGCGCAGAGGGCGAGGGCGAAGGCGTGGTCGCCTGCGCAGGCGGGGGAGCATCTGGCGCAGCTTGAGGCTCTGGCGCGGGCGTAGAGTAAAAGAGTGCTTCCTATATGCATGTGAATGTGTGCGCAGAGGGTGAGGGCGAAGGCTTTGGCGCCGGCGCAAGCAGTGGAGCAGCTGGCGCAGCTGGAGGCGCTGGCACAGGCGGCCCAGCGCCGTCCCGTCGCGTTCTCCGCCGCCGGCTTCTTCGCCGTCGATCGGCCGCTGATGGGCGCCGTCCTGGGCACCCTCGCCACCTACCTGCTCGTCTCCGTGCAGTTCGACATCTTGGGCGATGGGCGCGTGCCGCCCAATTAACGCGCGCCTCGATTGAGAATTCTCCGGACGTTCACATTGGAGCGTCAATTATGAATCAGCGTTTGGTGACGGTTGCAAAGGTCGCTCGACTCAGAGGGGAACGAAGACTCCGGAACACGGGCGGACTTCCACGAAACTCGAGCTGCGACGGAAGAAACGCATCTGACTGTGTTACAAATTTCGCCGCCGATTAAACGCTGTCTGTTTCCGCAACGCTCGTCTGCCGTCCAGGTTTGAACGTGCTCATAAGGCTTCACGTGACGGTCTATGGGAGCCTTTAATTCATTCTCTCCTCAGCCCGCATTTTCTCTTCAGACCACTGGACTGCCTGACGTAAACAACGCACTATTTATTCTCACTCCGATTGTTCAGTTCCTTTACAGTAGTTAATAGCTCACCATATTAGTAGGTTACCGTTCGTCTAGGTAATTATCCACTCACCATACACCTGTTGTACATTGTCCTCGAAAATATTAGTTTTTCACTCCACAGATCTTTGGTTTGTTGATGTAAGTTGAGAAGGTGAGTCGACTTATCGTTTCCTTGAATCATTTTTATGATGTGACTGTCATGAAAGAAGAATTTGAAAATTTGAATCCGACGATGGTGGAACCATAGATGAATCAGTACATGTAAATGCAGACTGCGGGCATATATGGTGAATGGTTTCCTGTACATTAATAGAAATGTGTAGAAATTGTAGGAAAGCACACTGAACATCTGTGCCACATGTTTACTTGAAAATGCCCCCCTTGCTTGAAGTTCACTGGCAACTGGAATATTACATGATACATCCGTATTTGTTGACTATGCAGGTAGCAATGTGGTATGTGATGGAATGGAAGACTCGCTCATTAAAATATTGCTCCTGTTAACATATGGTTGATGAGAGGTACTGTTCCAAGTTCTCGAAGAAGGACCGACGTTCCGGAGATTATTATAAATTAATACTTATAAGTGATTATAGCACTGATTGAAGTCAATCAGTATGAATATTAATGTATTGAACATATTAATGTATTAAAATGTTAAATCAGGCTTACAAGAGCACTTCGAAGATCACACGTAAGCAAGGCCACCTTGATCTCCAATGAATCTTGAAATGGAAGATAATTTGGAAATAATGGGAACTCCGCGCGATGTTTTAGAAAAAGCAAGAGTCGCACTTTTTGACATTATTCCACGAAAATCAAAAGATATGTATGTGGAAGAATATAGGGAATTTGTAAATGGCGAGATGCGAGAGAGTTAAGGAGTGTCAGAGAACACGTAATTCTCCCTTTTCTATCCAAAATGAGTGGAAAGTATCATCAAACAGATCTTTAGTAGACTTCATTTACAAATAATGTAAATACATTAGTTCCAAATAAAATATCAATTGATAATTACGTGTTTTTGAATGTATTGAAATCTAACTCAATGTATTTTGACATGGAACCATTGCTACGTGGCTTACTGATTGTAGTTTGTTTCTTAGCTAGATGAAGACGTGGCTTGTGCTACAAACAAAAGCGCTGTGGGCATTGGCAAAAGAGATCTACATCAGGTTAACCAACTCTCAATCACGAAATTTTAATATAATGCAAGACTCATGTTTCATCAAGGGCAGCAGTACGTGGCGAAAAGATGGTGACAGTGGAGTGCAGAAAAATTCATTTCACGACATTGCATTGACGTTTTCCATACAGTCTCGAATAAAATGAATTATTTTGCAAATTTGTATAGGTTTATGGCTGAAAATCGTGTTCTGTAGTGCTCCTAACCTTCCAAGAAAGCTAGCACAAAACTTTCATCGATATTGGTTCAGTACATTTAGATATTATCGCGCTATAACTCAACGCAGTTGTCTATATATTAGTATAGAAAAATAGATATGTGACAGGAACATGATAATGGTTTGCGTACATTAGCACAGAGTAATTTCAAATGTACTATTGTACTATTTAAAAGACTTATATTCTGTCAATAGTGGTTCCTTAAGGTGTTGCTAAGAATATTAAAATATCAGTCACTACCTTAGGAGGTGTCAGAAGACTAAGATTTCATGTATGTATTTCTCAATAAGTAATGTCAAATCTCATGTCTATATATTTATACACCACACTCTCATTGTACGTTTTAATTACAATAATTTGAATTAGACATTTCCATGATAAGAACTAATACTTAAAAATATAATCGTGAAAAAGTCAAATCGCTGCAATTATCACTTAACTTGTCTTGAAAAGTTCTGGATGAAGTACAATTATTATTAAATTCTTAAGTTTCTAAATAGAATAAAACTAATCACAAAGTAAATAAATAGTGTGATTGTTTAGAGTTCTTGGTTCTAGTACTAACAAACCTACTAACCTAATGCTAGTAAATACTTCATCAAAATAATGTATTACCGCTACTGCTGTAATTTACACGGTTGATGAGTATACCAGGATTTCATTGAAAATATATATTTCACAGGGAGCAACACCAATGTCACAATATTCCATAAATGTTGGATGTAATTATTGCCATATTTAAATATATATTTTAATTTTCATATTGAAATATTCCCTCTCCATAAGATTGAATTTGTAGCGTCTCAAGAACAGAGAATTTGTTTTTAAAAGTATTGTCAAGATTGTTCCTTTGCAGAGAAATGCAATCATTCTAAAATAGAAGGTCTCTGACAATATGCTCTGAAATTATCCTCAAACAATTAATCATAAGGTTTTCTTTGCCACAAAATATTACATTCAGTTTGAAGTTATATACAATTTTTCATTTTCAAAACTAAGTAGTAGAAGATACTGATAAAAACATTATTGCCTAAAACAATATGTCATAGAAATTGCAAGTTAGCTCAAAAAATGAAATAGTGCACTTGTGAGCTGCGTAACAAAATTATTTTTGGATATAAAATATAAAACAATCTTACCATAATGTGTACATCGATTACACATTAGTGATTTTTCGAAATATATGTGAACCTCTATCAACTTTATTTCGAAATTTTCGCCATTTGGTCGTAAAAGTATAAATTTGGATGTTAAAATTTGTTACAGAGATACCCAAATATTTATGTATAATGTTATAATAGTAAAGAAAACGTCCTAATTAGAAAACATTTTAGAAAACCCAGAACCCTCGGTATTAAAGATGGTTGTGATTTTTACATAAATAATTTATTGTATAAAATAAAATTAAAACTGATTTACATGCTTCGTTGTTATAGTCTTACAGTTTTTTCATATCTTAGTTTGTTCTCATTTTCAAGTACTAGGATTTATATGTAGAAATTTTCGTCGTCAAAAAATAAAAATTGCATTACATGGACATTTGCATAAGAGGATATTTTCAAATTAGTTAATAAATTAATAAAAATCTATGATTACATTGATAAGAAAAGATTTACATATTAGTAATATCATCATACATCAATTATTAAAACATTTAATAAAAGTTTTAGATGAATTATAAATTGTATGTAAAAAAATATTTTGAAACATTCTAAAAAGCTTGTCAGTGCAAAATGAGATCATAAGAAATATTTTGCTAATTTGTTTTTGTTTGAAAAATGTGGTAATTTGTTAAATAATACTATTTTGTATTGTAAATAAAATATTGCCTTTCTAAAAGCTCTATTTACACTCTGTTCAACAAATTGTTATGGGGGTAAAGAATGTGATTTCTGGATGTTTTCGGGGTCTCAAGATACAAAAATGATGCTTAAATTGATTGGTTAGCTCTTGTTTTGGAGATACTATGTCTTATTACATGTAAGTTACAATACATTCACGTATTATAAGCAATTTAATACTAAATGTAGTGTTTTAATGGCATATCATTTGACCAGTCTATGATATGCTGTTTTAGAAGCATTCATTTTCACCACTCGTTATAAATGAGCTGACATGGCAGCACTCAATTTCCTTTTGTATCCTTCTTCCATCATTGAAATGTCTCGGTGGAAGTGCTCACGTAAAAAGGAAAAGAAAAAAGCACTCAAAGGAAAAAAGTCTAGGCGTGAATACAAAAAGGGCATTTTGTGTCATATTGCATCCCAGCTATTTTTACAAGTCCATCAAATTTTCTAAAAGTTGTTTAATATTCTCAGCCTTGAAATTTATCAGAAATCGATTCAAAATATATTTAAAGGATTCCAGTGAATTTATCTTTGTCACTGAGCACTGCTTCAAACTGGTGATATTTAATGTTTTTCTGATTTGAAAACCCATAAATACCGTCAGTTTACTTTTTCAAATCTGTACCCGGAGAAGTGTTGACACACGTAAGTGAATGCAGAACTCTGTGCACGTAAGGCTTTACATTTTTCTTAAAACCCAGTTCCTCGTTTAATGGTGGGAGCAAAATATTGACTCGATTAAGGGTTTTTGGGAGCAACATTTTTAATTTCTGACGTTAATTGCCTTTGAGGAAGCCTTTCCTAGGAAAATGAGTGTACTTAACGCGACTACCCCACTCGCACAAGAAACAAAGGTATTATGTAGTGTTTCTTTATTGTGTTCGTAATTGGTCATTGCTTTGATATCTTCACCCACCTTTCACTAGTATTTGTTACAAAATATTAGAATGTATTACATGTTTGGACACATTTCTTTTATAATAGTAAACAGGAAGGGAAGGCAACCCTTTTCGTTGAGTGAAAGCACTGCTTTAAGTCTTTTTCGAAGAAACAATGAGGAGGCATTGATCAGGACAATGCTTATCACATGCAACTCGTGGGCAATGATATCATCAAATAACCAATGTCATCGTAATACGTGAAATCAAATTGTTTGAAATGTATGTATGCATTTGGCGTCATTGGGTCAGTAGTTCGACTTCGCCGGCTAGCTACCGGTGTTCCCCTTGCCTGGGCCTAGTTCAATTCCCATGCTTGGGGGTAAGAGCAACATGAGGCGAACATGACGTATTCTCTTTACCGTAACTAGCAAGATCCACCTGCTTGAGCTTTTCTTCGTCACACAGATGGGACGATTTTAAAGGAAAGCTACAACTATATTTTTGCCTCGACTGGAATCGAACCTGGGGACTACAGCGCGGGAAGCTAGTACGCTGCCCATGAGCCACCCCAGAGGCCTATTGTTTGAAATAATTACTCAAAAAAATTGACCTAATATGTAGTAAAAAAACCTCCGTAATTTAAAGTCGTCATTACTGGAACGCAAAGACTGAAACAATATCAGAAATTCCAAAGTAATTTTCGAATTCCGTAACCCCGGATTAGTCAAAATTAGCTACTTTGATTTCCTATATTACAAATTACCTACATTTTGTGTGTTGAACAGTGCAATCGAATTTTGAAAATGAATATTCTTTACCAGCCTTCTTTTCAGAATTTACTTGTGCTATGTATTCCCATTCACTTGGTAGCAGAACGATCCCCTAGAGAAGTAATATATTTTGGGGAACTTGTGCAGATTCACTCCTCAGCGATGGATCGTTTACGTGATTCTAGAGACTGTGAACAGTACGTCATTCTTATTATAATGACCATTTACAATGTCGTTGATGCTATTTCACGGATAATTGAAGACCCATTGTGGACAGAACCCGAACTCAGTTTAGAGTCTTACCTCTATGGTGAAGAGAGAGGTAAGTGAAATATAACAATATATTATTTTAATATATATACTAATTATGGAGATGATTCTTATGCCCTAAAAAATCTTGAAATATGTTTTTAAAAATATGCATGTATGACCTAAAAATCCTTAAATATGTGCTTTAATATGCAATTAAAATTAACAACATTTCATCTCCTCTATAAAACTTTCTTGATAGAATTCCGGAGAAGCATGCTTGGAATGAAAGTATATATTTTTGTGCAAACATAATAAAATCCACTCGAGTTCGCGAAAGAAATAATTGAAGTAAATATTCACCCTAGTTAAGTGCATTGTATCTCTTGTATTTCTTCTAACTGGTTTAAAAAATATGTTAGGAAGAAATATCCTATATTAGCACAAATATTTTATTACCTATAGAAAACAAAAGAAACGCAAGTTGTGACAAGCTCTTTCGAATCAATGAACGCTCACAAATAAAGAGATTCTCTGAAAAGATGAAACGTTTTGTAGATAAGTCTCTATTTTAACAAAATATGCGCCTATAATTACACGAATATGCACCAACGGAAAAAATCGGCTCAATATGCACAATCGTCTTACTCTACATAACATCATATTCTAACCATATGTCAAGAAATTTCACTTAGCTATGTACTAAAGCAACGGACAAAAATATGCAAAATCATATAAATGCGCTCCTTACATACAATAATGTTCACTTAAGGAGCCTTACCATGACCGCCATGCCTTGCCGTGACCGCCTACCTAAATACGGTGTAGGTACATCTTTTACCCCTTAAATTACCGTCACTCGGTGAGACATTGATTGTACCAGATGCGAAAGTTATCTAATACCATAAGCGTATCAGAACGTTTTTTGGTTAGCCTCCAGTGCTGGACGGTTGAGATGTAGCACGAAGACACATCCACAGGAAGAATCACTTATGTTCAATACAGTTCATATCCGGGCTATTTTGAGACCATGTTATTTATGTTAATTCACTGTCAATTTCCTCGAGCCAGTCCTTCTCAATCCTGACATTAAGGCATCGCGCTTGGTTCTGATGAAAGTGACATTTTTCTGAAGGAAACACCGGCGATTTGAACGGATGAACTTAGCTCCCAACAACGTGCAGTCCGTCCGTCCGTCTGTCCGTCCGTCTGTCCGTCCGTCTGTCCGTCTGTCCGTCCGTCTGTCCGTCCGTCTGTCCGTCCGTCTGTCCGTCCGTCTGTCCGTCCGTCTGTCCGTCCGTCTGTCCGTCCGTCTGTCCGTCCGTGTGTCCGTCCGTCTGTCCGTCCGTCTGTCCGTCCGTCTGTCCGTCCGTCTGTCCGTCCGTCTGTCCGTCCGTCTGTCCGTCCGTCTGTCCGTCCGTCTGTCCGTCCGTCTGTCCGTCCGTCTGTCCGTCCATCTGTCCGTCCGTCTGTCCGTCCGTGTGTCCGTCCGTCTGTCCGTCCGTCTAATCCGTCCATCTGTCCGTGTCCGTCTGTCCGTCCATCTGTCCGTCCGTCTGTCCGTCCGTCTGTCCGTCCGGTCTGTCCCTGATACGTCTGTCCGTCCCATGTCCCGTCTGTCCACGGTATCCGTCTGTCCGTCCGTCTGTCCGTCCGTCTGTCCGTCCGTCATCCCCGTCCGTCTGTCCGTCCGTCTGTCCGTCTGTCCGTCTGTCCAGGAAAAATGCCGTCTGTCCACGTCCGTCTGTCCGTCCGTCTGTCCGTCCCGTCTGTCCGTCCGTCTGTCCGTCCGCGTATCTGTCCGTCCGTCTGTCCGTCCGTTTGTCCGTTCGTCTGTCCGTCCGGCTCTGTCCGTCCGTCTGTCCGTCCGTCTGTCCGTCCGTCTGTCGTCCGTTTGTCATCTGTCCGTCTGTCCGTCCTGTCCGTCTGTCGATCCGTCTGTCCGTCTGTCCGTCTGTCCGTCCTGTCCGTCTGTCCGTCTGTCCGTCCGTCTGTCCGTCCGTCTGTCCGTCCCCGTCTGTCCGTCAAAATGCATCCCCGTCCATCTGTCCGTTCGTCCGTCTATCCCGTCGGTCGTCAATTTCAAAAAACGCTCCAAACGACATTTTCTTACAAACTGTTCCAAATTGTTCAATGAAAATTGCTAAATAGGACGAGGTTGTACCCTCTTATATTCTTAAAGTAATATTTCGGTTTTACTAGTAGGAAACCGAAAAGTTAAGAAAATTTCAAAAAAATGTACTTTGGGCGGTAATAGATTGCAGCTGGCAAGAGGATGGGGCAAGACCGAAAGCCAGTCCCCACCTCAAGGAAATTACAACAGTTTACTACGAGAAAGTCTGTGCCATTCTGTAGCACCACTAGTTTCGTTATCAGAGTCCGTCAATGAATTTTGTCCGCCGTTTTTTCGCACAGCATTATATAACTTTCTCTATACTATGTAGATTACTCCCTATATACGTACGTATACGTGAAAGTAAAATTAGAATGTTACTTTGAGCTTAAAATACCTTATTTTGGTAATGTTATGTTCAGACCAAACACCGCAGAATTCTTGCGAGGGATTAGGGAATTTTAGCGCCGGGCGTAAGGAGGCATCCTTAAACTCGTGACTAACGACTTTATACGGTCATAATGAACAACGTTCAGAAGAGTTTTAGCAATTGCGACATTGCGTTATGCATTATAACAAAAGAAACGTTTCAAGCGTTGACCAAGGAAGTTGCATAATTTATCAGAGAGTCTATGCTCCGAATAAAAGAAGAATGTGGTTGACAGTTCGGTGTGGATGGGGGCGGCGTTGCCGCTTACTGCGCGCTCTACCACGTGCTTTGAACAATAAGACGAACAGCTGAGAGAAATCGGGAAAAATCGTAACACGTAAAAGAAAGAAAATAAATAAGGAACTTACATTTTCTCATCCTTCGCCAATCACTCCCAAACGTCGACACTCAGCCGATAAACTGCAGCACTCCGGATACGCGATTCATTTCGCAGTTCAAACGTGACAACATAGGGCAAATGGCGATACTTCTGATTCGCTGTTGCCTAGGTTACGGAGCTGACGTCACCATGTTACCGGGAACTGTCAACCACATTCTTCTTTTATTCGGATAATAGGCTAGCGGCGAGACTTATAAACCACGATACGATACAAAAGTATAATAAATGTACATTGTGTTTGGAGTTTTAGATTTTGTGGGCCTCTGCGATGAGTATGCGGTCTGGAATTTTCAATCAACTGTTCTCGAGAACGTAGGAAATGTTTTCAAACAGCGTTCATTATGAGAGTAAGACATAACATATCCCAAGATATGATTTCAACTTCTTTTTCGCCAATTTCTTTCCTGTCACTTCTCCAACATTTACCGTTAATTCTTGCCAACGTTGTAGAGTTAGTAAGGAATAATGTAACTGCCTCACATACAAGAATCGGTTTGTCGGAGATGGAACAACCCCAACGTGGCCATTTTGCCGCTTGTAAGGTGACCGTAGAGACTTCTATAGGCGTGCACTATTTATGAAGGTATAAGGTCGTACCTTAGGTCTAAGGTAAGACGTTATGATTTCAAGATCCGTCACGTGACTGTTAGCGCATAACGTCACTACCTTACGCGTGGCACTAAAACTCCCTATTCTGAAAGAACCTAACACACAAAAACGTTGAATTATTTACACTCTCGGTTCCGAACTTGTATTTCCGGTCTCAGTATCTAGAATGTAAGAAATCTTAAACATTTTATACATTTATTTTTTTAATGTTACAGAAATTCTGGACAGAGTGCAAGAGCAAGGAACACCAGAAATTTTCCTTGCTCAAGGAGAGTGGTTGATGGTGGGCGTTCCGCCCTACGAAGATTGCAATGATTTGGTTTTTGTCGAATGGATTACCAAACAAAATGAATCTAACGTAAATATGATTATAGTTATTATAGTAATAACACAGAGTAGTTTATAGATTGTCTGTTCAAATAGTTGTTGATTCAAAGTGTCTTTTGTATTATAGACAATCATAGACAAAAACAGGAATTAATAAACGGCAGACAACACATGTAATAAAAAGCACTCATATTTAGGTTTAATTCTTGAAATTGGCAATTAGAAGGCAATTCCGAGACATCTAGTGTTAAATCTTACTCTGTAGCATTGCTGTAAAGAGGTTATAAAACAAAAATGTGCATATATGTGCAGATAAATGTGTGTTATTCAAATTACGGGAATTGTACTTGATAAATAAAAAATTGATTGAGACAGGAATACGCAGGACAAAAAACATAATCCACAATATTCGTGATTAACATTGTTACGTTAGAATTCAGCCGTATTGAACATAAAAATATTTGACAGTTTTTCTTAAAAATATACCTAATAGTCTTCTTTTTGGAAATACAAAAAGAATCCACAAAAATTTTAAACACATTTTTGTTTAATTTCACAAATATCGTTGACAAGAATCATTGAATTCGAGTGTTTCGAACAACAGTAACTTCACGAGACCATGAAGAAGACAAAAATGATTGAAGTAACTTTCTGCAGCTGAAGTAGCGTGCTCCAATGTCTTCCGAACTAGATTGGCTGAGTCAGAATTCCGAACGCAGACTTTGGATTTTGCCATTACGGCCAGGTTCTTGGCCCGATTCAACCCGTGTGCGGCAGGGTGTCGCTATCTCGGGCTCGGCCTCCAGAATCGGCAAGCGGTTCGGTTTGCTCGTATTGGCGGGACTGGCGTCGACGGCCGGCTCCCGCTTTTTTTTTATTAAACACTTTTATTAAACACATTTATTAATTTTGGAAGGTTTACATCGTTCAGTACAATTACTTTACAGATGTATTTTCAGACTTCTTCTAGTTAAAATATCTAATCTAACTTAATCTATACATTGCAGAGGATACTCTAGGGGAGAACCTCGGTGCTAAGATTCGTGGTTGGCTAAAATTTTGAGGAAGGCTTCAAAAGAAAATATATTTTTTATTCGGGTGTGGGTTGGATTTTTCGGTAGTTAGTAATGGGATGCTGCTGGTATGTCTGTTAGGTTGTGGTAGAAACTGTGTGATATTTGTGCTATTTTGGTTTATTATTGTATTGATGTTTAATTTTGAATGAAGTTTTTTATTACTTATGAACCAGGGGGCATTTGTGTTTCATCTTAAAAATGTATTTTGCATCACTTGAATTTTATTGACATTTGTGGGGGCTGCGTTTGTCCATTTGGGGCATGTATAAAGCAGTAGTGGTCTGATTATAGTTTTATATAGTCTTGTACTGTTTGTGTAAGAAAGGGATTTGTGTTTGTTTATTAGTGGCCGGAGTTGGAATAATTTATTTCTTGCTTGCTTAATTTTGATATCTATGTGGGTTTTCCAGGTTAGTTTTGTGTCCAGATGAAATCCTAAGTATTTTATGGGTTGTGATGGGGGGGTCCAGGTGATGGGCGGTCGGCTCCCGCTCCACAGCCGAAAGGCGAACGCTTCGCACGACCGCATAATAGCATAATTATAGCATAATAATCCGCAAAATATCTGCATAACAGACCGGGAGCGGTGGCTCAGGGCATCAACTGATGTCATTGCAGTGCCTCTGACCGGGAGTCCTGGCGGCGACAGGATTTTCGATATTGACTTTTCAGCTAGGTCGAATTCAGCTAGGCCGGCCGCTCTGATCGGTAGTTTTCCGTGGTTTCTCCGATCAACATCAGGCGAATGCCGGGGCAGTACCGTCACAAACGGGTCACGGACCGCGAACAATATTTCCTTCCTCTTCCTTGTCCTATCCTCATTTCTTACACACACTTACACTAACATGTACTACACTACAAAACATTTATTATCACTGCCTTTATTATACACTTGTCATTATTTAATCTCGTAGTTGAATATAATCCTCCGAATTCTTTTCCAGCCCAATCAGACAATTGTTGTAGCTCTCGAGAAAGAGTGTGTAAGATCAAAAAGACGAACTTGGTTCTGGATACATCCATTTACTCCTGAAAGAGAACATGAAATAGAAATATTCGAAGGAAAAAATAAAACATCACTATTACTTAATAACTTTACATCGTTACCAGGTATGGAAAGAAATTCTTTTGAGTTTGTGTGTGGAATATGGCAATGTTGTAGTCTTTATATAGTTGTTTGATAATACGGAATGAAAAGTATGTAATAGTAATTTTCACTTTTACAAAGTTGTTCAAAAGAATTAAATATGATTGTCATAAATATCACGAATAATTTGTCAGAAGTATATTTTTCTCTTTTTCGAAATTCTAAATTGTTTTTCAGAAGAATATTTTCTTTATCGTATAAAAATGGAGGTGGTAGATAAATTCAGTAACGTCTTCTTAAGTCTCTTTTGACGTTTCCGAAGACTTTGTCGCATGACAGTAAGAAGTGTCCACGGACATGAACATTATGTAGATATTTAATTATTAGATATGTAATTACTGTCGCTTCGTTCAACTGAGCAAACAACAATGATAACTTCCTCCAATATTTACATTGCAGGCTTATAGAATCGATTACATACGAATTGCCGATTTCGTCGACAAGAAGGAGAACATTAGGTAGATAAGAACTGTGGAAGAACAATATTACTCCAGGATTATATCGTTCTTTCTCTCAATACAATAATAGGTAGTCTCGTAAATGCGTAGACATTGTGTTAGTTGTAATGTTGTTCAACTCATAAGGAAAGACCACCTTTAAATGTGATTTTGGCTATCTCCATTAAAAAATGTCAATTTTGGAGTTATACGGATTTTCCACTCACCGATAATTCATATACACAGTTTAATGTTTAAATGTTAATGTTTAATGGTTAAGTCTCCCTGATAGTTCGATGGTTATTTCCTTGTTTTCACTACTTCTCCTAGTATTTTAAGAGAAAAGGGAAATAATACTCTTCGCCTGTTAAATGTATGAAGTTGTAAAAAGTTGCCATGATTGAAATGATTCAAGGTGTCGTCATTGCCAACAATACTGTATTGTATTTTTGGTAATGACAACGCCTTGATTTATTTCAATTATGTAGAAGCCAACGACATTTCAACGCTAAAACAATAAAATTGCCATGACTTGAATTGGCAATCATGTTTTCAAGGATTTCGAATTAATTTATCGGAATTTCACTCTTGAAATTCTAATTACTTTTCATTTAATTGCTTGTTTCTGCATGTTTAGAACTGCCACCTGAAACACATTCCATCGATATCACGGGAGGAGCTGGATGGATTTTAGTAAAGATAATTCTAGAGCCTGAAAATGGTACCAATTTAATTGGGTTTGACGTCTACTACAGAAGAGAAAAAGATTCCTTTTGGTGGCGTTCTGACATTGACACAGTCATTTACAGCGAAGACCATCCTTACGTGAGGCCTGTGTGCCATTGCCCACCGTTCAGAATTAATGGAACAATGTGTCTACTTGTATCTGATGGAGTATGGTTTGATGCAGAAAATGAATTTACTGCGAAATACGAATTTCGGGTAAGACTGCATAAGTTCCATTCAATTACAATTGCACACTTTCCCAATCTTCAACGTTTCAAATGTTTAAATAATCAACGAAGTTAAGTATAAATGTTAACCGATTTTCGCCACCAAAATATCTCCTAAAACCCATTCTAGAACAAAAAGGCCTTTGGACATCTCAGATGGTGTTCTTATATTAATTTAATATATAATTTTCTTAGACTCTGTAATAAGGACAATAATAATATCGCAATTTCTGCGTTGTTTCTAATAATTGCTGTTATTTCTTGTTTGATTAACTGTTTTTGGCTAATGAACGCATGAAAGACTCTTCTAATAAGCACGTGTGTTTTCGTAATTCAGTTACAATACATTATAAGCTAAAGTTTCTATGAGGCGAATTAAAACAGATATTTTAACAAAGACGTTTATTTTCTTTCTTAAGGATACACTAAAAATACTTTATTTGTGTACAAATAGTCTTTACAGTCCTTGTTTTCTTCACTTGGGTATTTCTTTACTCACGGCTCACTTTTCTTTAGTATTCCTTTTCACTGTTTTCTACTTTTGCACTGTTGCACAGTCCGATGCACTCGCCACCGTCCGATGTTCTCACCACAGTCCACTGCGCTGGCCACAGTCCACTGCACTGCTGTTCACCACGATGTACACACACTTCACAGCTAAGCTTCCACTTCAGACTGACTAGCGGCCGCCGGCAGCGACGAATGTATACCTGCCTGGCGCCCGCCTAGAATTTTCTGGAACTTGCGTCACTCTTCTACGAGACCCGCGAATAAACGACAGAATTAACATTCGAAAAGTAAATTTTTTTTGTTAAATGAAATCTCTTTGAAAAAATATGTTCTGTAAACAAGCTCATGTACATTTTTTATAAATATGAGTCGTTTAGCGAAAAATTGCAAATTCTAATTTCTCGAGCTCCAGTTTCTAACCTTCAGCCAATTTGGAATGCGACAATGGCATTCCGCACCATGAGCCTCAATTGGATTTTCTGAAATTTTCGTCTCATTCTTGACATGATATCAGTGCCGGATCAACCGGTAGACACCTAAAGCACAGTGCCTAGGGCCTAGGAACATGATATATACCAAGGCGCCTATATACGTCAAGTGCATGTATAAGCCATTTCCGGTTTCACTGAAAGGTAGCGCCAGAAAGCAATACGCAGTGTATGAATTTGACACTATGTCACTTCGTTCGTCTGACATTAACTTCACAATACCCATAAGTGAGTCCACCAAACGCAAGCGTCTATGTTGTATCCTTCAATGATCATGTCGACCTCTGCGCCTGAAAAGGAACATTTGCGGCACGCATTAATTTTCTTATTTAATCAAAATAAAATGGCTACATAAAGTCATAATTTGTTGGTAGAAACATATGGTGAACCCTCTCCATCGATTAGAACACGTGAGACATTTTTCGACAATTTAAACGTGGTGATTTCTATGTGAAAAGCAGTATGTCCGTTGGTAGACCACAAAAGCGCGAAGACGAGCAATTGTAGGCGTTACTGGATGATGGCTCAACTCGAGTTCAACAGCAATTGGTAATATTAGTCTATGTGTCACAAGAAACAATCAACAGACGTTTACAAACAATGGGGAAGCTCAATATACTCGGTAAATTGGTCCCACACGATTTGAATTTACGGCAATTGCACGACAATGCACAGTCTCACACAGTAAAATCAGTGAAATCATTGAAAAAATGACATGGGAATTAACGGATCGAAAAGCAAAGCAATAACGTTCGGGCGGGGACAAAATTATGAGGAACCAGACTATCGTTTAGGTGAGGTCATTATCCCAAGAGTCTCATCATCCAAGTATTTAGGCATTCATCTAGTAGTAAATTAGAGTGGGAGAAGCATATGAAACAGGTAGTAAGAAAAACGTGGAAGCCCTTGCATTTTGTAATGCGAATCCTTAAGAAAAGTTCTGCGAACGCCGAAGAATAAGTATATCTTTCGTTGGTTCGCCCTCTCATGGAATACGGAGTGGCATGTTGGGATCCATACAGAAAGTCGCACCGGAAAAATCTAGATAGAATACAGATAAAAGCGAATAAGTGTACCTATACAACTAACGCAATAAAAAAGTCATGGGAACCTCTAGAAACGAGAAGAACAAGGGCGAGGCTTTGCGCTCTTTATAAATCGTATGCAGGTCATCCAGCTTGGAAGGACTTTCAGGTTAGACTAGAAAAACCAAGTTATTTCGGCCGAGGCGATCACACCCACAAAATTTGAACAAGGAAACAAAATTCAAATCTTGGGAAATTTTCCTTTTGTAAGAGAACAATTAGAGATTGGAACAGTTTACCCGCAGCAATTTTAAAAGCTTTTCCTCTAAGTGGCCGAAGCTTTAGAAATAAGTTAGACCAAGATGAGAGTAATAGGTATTAAATGAGTAAGTGCTGTGAAGTGCGGTGAAGTGCCGTGAAGTGCTGGTCAGTGTGATTCAAAGCAAAACAGTGTAGTGCAGTGCAGTGCAGAGAAGTGTAGTGAACGCGTATTGTTACAATAGTTTACATATACTGCTATCAAATCAATTATTTATAATTTTGACAATATTTCAAGTTAAAAGTTGGACATGTTTGCTTTGACTTGGAAAATTTGGACATGTTCGCTTTTGTCCGAAGCACCTACGAACATGTTTGCTTTTGCATAAAATAAATAGGGCTGCTATTATCATCACATTTGATGGTGCTAAATTATTTTACTGCAGTTTGTAGGTAAATATTTTAGTTTTCCAAACAGTCAAAACTACTACAACAATTTCTGTATCTAATGTAACAATTTTTTGGTCTCTAAAGAAATTACAAAGAAATTTTAAAACAATTAAAATCTATATGTGCCAGCCATGATCATCTTCTGAACAATCACAATTATTTTTCAGACCTGCTGTATTAGATCTCTTTGCCAATGGTGTACTCCTTTCAAGTGACACCTGCTGAAGGCTAAATTGTATCATACTTGTTAATGAAAAATCACGTTTCCAAAAGGTCAAAGTAGGAACTGAATAGTGATTGCTTCACATTTCTGATGTTCTGTACGTTCTTGTATATACTACTCAAAGTTTTTGTGTTCTTGAGATCCCAAATTTTTAATAAATAAAATAGTTCGCTGTTGGGAAGACTTCACAGATATTCAGCGCAGATCTATACTTTGGCTTTTCTAACGTGGCAGCTGAGAGTATTATCTTGAAGATGGAATATGGCACGGCTTTTCGCGTGTTTCTCGGCCGTGCCGCTAGAGTCTCTTGATCTGTAGCACTGCTTGATACGGTCGCGATCATGCGACATCTTGCGGCGGGTCCGAGAAAGACGCAAAAAGTCGTTCCTTATTTCATCTTGGAGATAATACCCTCAGCTGCCACGTTAGAAAAACCCAAGTACAGCGACCAGTACACATCGTGCTCTGCACAGCTCAGGACGTTTCAACCTGAAACAGTGCAGTATCAGTGTCTTTAACAGTGAGAAACAGTGCAGTATCAGTGTCTTTAAGTTTGTATACCTAACAGTTAATTAAACGTCACAAGTGCAGTGAACCGATCCAAAGCCGTGCTACTGATTTTTCAATATTAATAGTAGTTTTCAAACACCAAGCCCAGACCTAACTCAGAGCATGGCGGGAGCCATTTACAACACAGCACAAATGGAAGTCACCCACAGCACCGACCAACACGGGAATCAACACGTCCTCGCAGATTCATCAGGCAGCTCCTTCATCGACATCAGTGAACCCAGCCAGAAGCTGCAGGCAAGAAACCACCAATATGGAAACGGAACCCGCCACCCAACGACCCAACACAAGGCTTCTGTAAGGTCAGTCACACCGACGTGCCAACGGCCTGCCTCGCGGCCAAGCAAGCCAAGACCCCGTGAATATAGAAAGCAGTGATAAGACCAGTAACAGTGCAAACCGAGGCCATGGTGACAGAATCACCCTCCCCCCTCCAGGCAGACCATGAAAAAATATTCCAGCAATAGTGAATATAGTGTACCTGTTAGCAATAGATAAAAAATAGTGATCGAGAGATTTAACAAATAGTGCAAGAGATTTAACTACCTAGTCGACGAGGTAACTCACGAGAATATAAAAATACCCCCCCATGTTCGTGAAAGACATTTCAAACATTGCTCGTTTCAACGAAGAAATTAAACAGCAAGTAACCTCTCAATTCACCTCATAAACGGTTAACAACAAAATTAAGCCATCTTTCTGTTGATGTATTCTGTTACATTCTCTTTTCTATTTAATAACTTGTTTTGTTATAAACTCTTTGCCCATGTTTCTCATTATTAGTGTGTTATCCATGTTTGGTATGTATTGTTTAAACAAATATGTTATGAGTATTTTGTGTTCACATTTAAGCGTTCTATAACTACTGAATAAACGTATTTAATTCGAAGAATCACGTTATTGATTAAAAATATTCAAGTCTTTCACTTGCATAGCGGACTTTAGAAAGGATATTAAATATTTATTACGCACAAATAGACAATTCCACAATTACAAGGATCCGACGAACAAGTAATTTTCATAGTCTTCAAAAACATTCATCAATCAGTAACTCGGCTAGAGTTTTCCGACGATTTGAATTCAAAATACCTTCCATTGATCAGGGTCACAAGATTATAGAAAGACAATATTCCCATTCCGGTTATTGCAGCAGTTTGACGGGGAACAAAGTGTTGATAAAGTGCTAAAAATTAATCAAGTACGTAATATGTGTGTTGAAACTGAAAAAAGGCATAAAACAAATTAACTTTTACGTTTGAGGTGTCTCGACTTCGTCCATTCAAGAAAATACTGTAATAATGAAATTGCATGAACAATCTGTGTAAAAAACCATTACACGGTAAAATGCCTGCAAAAGAACTTGACACCGACGTATGATAATTGCATGGATCCACAGAATGTACCCATGCAATTATCATATGCATTGATATACTAAATAATAATAATATGTATACCAAATACCAAAACAGTTTTTTTTTCAAAACGGCAGTCCGTCAGTCTATCAGGTGTACACGAACAACACTAGTGCCTAAAGCATGCGTAGGATTTTTTCCAAATTGAAGATACCTCTGTCCATCTGGCCCGGATCGAAGCTCATATTTTCTTAACATTTTAAAAATGTTCTCAAAAATGTCTCCAAATTCTTTCTTTAAATTTCTTGTAAGAATATAGTAAAATACACATATAAAGATGGCATAGGTCTGTTTTTTACTGTTAACTCTGAATTTTCTCTGGAAATTGTAAAAGTAGGATTTTTTCGGCAACTTTCTACACCTACAAAATTGAAGATAGAGATTTTTCCTTCAAACGAGACTTGTTATCAATTATAGTTCTTTCATAACGCTCCTGAACTATTTTTGAACCTTTTAGTAGTTTCCGTGCAATATTGCGTGTTAAATGTGCAATTTTAAAAAATAACAAAAACAAGATTTTCTCAAAAACTGCTCAACATTTTTCTTTAAATATTTGGTATGGGTAGTGATAAATGTACTCTATAAGATGACATAGATGCCATATTGCTCTATTCTTTTGTTGTTTTTTCAAAAATTACAAAAATGTATACATTTTGGCCTGACTCTCAAAGTGTAAATTGATAGATTGGTTGGTATCATTTTATGACATCTCGAAACCAGGTTAGCTTATATCCAATTTGCGAGTATTTTTATGAATTAAATCTAATCGGGCTGACCTGGATGGCCGAGGTCGCTAAGAGCGAGTACCGACTCAGCGCTTCGGTCTGAAGGGTGGCGGGTTCGAGTCCCGCCTTGGGCATGGTAGTTCGTCCCTTGACTTTGTATGTGTTGTCGCGGAGGGCCTCGCGTTCTCCTGACCCCAGAACAGAGAATCCCGCAAGTGTGTTGGTCTAGTGTATGGTCGAATATGCCTCCCATCGGGACGTAAAAGGTAATCGGTTGTTGGCCGGATAAAAGCCATAAGAGTAAAAAAAATCTAATCGTGTAAGGTTGGTCAGTAATTTGGAACATTATCAAGTGATAAGAAGCGTTGATGCTGATTGCGATGATGATCCGAGCATCTAAATAACAGAATTGTTTCAACTTGAGATGATTCAACTAAGAAACAATTTAATTAATGGCCAAGACAATTTTAAAATTAACACTGCAATATGTTTACACAGATTAAGCCATATCGAATCTACCCGGACAGCAAGAAATATGGAAAAACTGTTCGTGTTCAGTATCTCCATAAATACTGTGATTGGGAGAAAATGGACTGTTATCCACCTGTTGATAAAGACTTCGAGGATTTTAATATTAGCACTACTACGGAGTCAACAGATACTACGAGTAAAAGTACCGTAACGGATGAGGATGCTGTAGATCCCAACACACCAGAACGAGCATTCGCAATTAATACTACTCTTCCTCCAGAATGGGTAAGGTAATCCCAAATTCACGTAAATGTTTATGAAACAATTCACGTACTAAACATATTTACTTATATAATTGATAAATGTTATAAATTATTATATTTAAATTAATGATAAAAAGTTATGATTTAAAGATTCGGATATACGCGTTGTCGGGACAGTCTATTGAGTCAGTAAAGAAAATCCTTGTCTCAAACTCCCAAGTCCTTTGTGATGATGTTTGCCAAACAGTGCAAATTATAGCACTGATATATACCGGTAGATCAGTGCATCATGTCATAGAGGTCGTAGTTCGAATCCCGACGGCAGTAGGATTTTCGACACTAGCTTTTCAGCTAGGTCGAATTCAGTCGCTATCTGGAGGAGAATTCTAGCGGCCGGCTGCTCTGATCGGTAGTTTTCCGCGGTTTCTCCGATCAATACTAGTCGAATGCTGGAGCAGTACCCTACCAACGGACCGCGCGCGATCTTTCCTACTACACTGACATGCACTATACTACCACACATCCTGGGAGACCGGACGAGAACTTAGAACTTGTCCCGGCTGGGGGCGGTGACCCGCTGGTGGGAGATACCTGGTTGGAGAAACCCCGGGAGTCGACGATAGGTCGACGCCGGATCTCGCCATCCATCGGGGAAGACCATCGCCACCTACCAATGAAAAAATATGCACTACACTTAGGGGACTAACGACCTTAGTAGTTGACACGCCCCCAATCGCTAACAACCAACCAACCAACCAATCAACCGAAATCATTAATAGTGTAATGAGATTTGTTTAAGAAGTGTTGTTGCATCTGGTAACTGACCTGATGCAAAAATTAGAAACACGTTTCCCACTTCAACCCACGTTCACACAGACGCAATAAAATAATCATCCCTCCACCTTCCTCAGCTCAGCCGTTTAGCCACAAATACTTGCGATTTATTGGGCTCAGTTGGATCAACCAACTCTACTAACTATGTAGCAGTGATTTATGAAACAAAGCTACTGTAAACTGATTATTTAATGAACAGAAACAATGTTTATTATGTGAGCATTGATACACATTTCTGAAAGTTATTGAAATGTTGATAGAATATTTATTTCTCTCGCTGTGGCATAAAACGTGGAATTCGGTTTTCAGTGGCTGCAGAACACGAGCCAGACGCGTCCTGACCTTAAAACAGTTAATGATGATGATATTTTTGCAATATTTTTTGGATTGCTACTTATAGCATTAGCCATTATTCCACCGTGTGCTGTGTGTCTGGGACGGAGGTAAGTCTTCAGTCATAAATTAGAGATTATGCAAAAGGACTAGCATAATAATTCGTCAACTTGAACTATTTTCGCTTCATTAAATTAAAACTAGTGGGGCTACAAGATCACATGCTTCCTCGCATTACTTCTAACTTCTGCAAATCTCGAAATTTTCAGTCATTCTTAAGTGGCCCTTATTCTATCCGTGGAAAAAGTTTAACGAAAAAATTTGGAGCAGTGTTTAAGACAAAATGTTGTTGTTTTTTATTTGGAATAACTTGAAGAACAAATTACGTGAAAAATACGCGATTCCTCAAAAAATTGTTGACGACCTTTTCTAAATATGATATTTTTGAACAGATTTCTTTGAAGGAAAAAATCTGTCTGTAATATTGTACTTTTCGAATGTTAACTTTTGAAATTTTCGAAAATACAGAGATTTTGGACTATCGCAATTTTTTGAAATTTAAAGAAAAAATTGGAGTCTTCTGTAAAAAATTGTTTAAACATGGACTATATTTCACACAAAATTACTACTGTGATATTCGAGATTTCAACGGAAATATACGTTTAGGGCCTGATGAGATTTTTATAAATGCTTATTTTTAATGTAAATAAGTTGATTTGTGATTGATTGCATTGGAATTTATTTAAAAAATATAATTTGCTTACTTATATTTAAGACTAGATATGACTAGTGTTTAGAAAATACAGTGACTAAATTACCATAAATATTTTAGCACTTCTAAAAACGCTCTGTAATTTTTCGTTAAAATTTCAGTAAAAATACAGGTAAAGGAATTTATCTCATTAATGATAAAAAGTTTGGTAATTTTTGTATGATTATTTTTTTCAGTATGCTCTGCTACTTATTGCAGCATTCACATAACTACGATAAAAATTATTGTGCAAGATTTAGCAATATTGTAGTATAGAAACGTGTTTTAGTTAAATTGTCGCAATGTAGCACTGTGTTTAGCGAAAAAAATTAAGTGATAATTGCCGAGGTCCCTCTCTCCCCCTCGTGAGATTAGGTGAGATTCGCTTGACCCCCTCCAGCCTAAGACCTCATGTAATTTATGGATGGCCCCCAATAAACGATTGTGGTTCATAAATACATGGGCAACATCAAAGAATATCAAAAAATACTCGTATGTATGTTCGTTCTTGCATAGGTCCGGAAATCAAGCAGCAGCGAAACATTGGACAAAATTATCATCGAAGAGCGGAAATGTGCACATTCCTCTTCGTTGTAAGTATTTACAGTAAACCATCGTTAGCACGAACTCGCTTAACACGAATTTCGTCGTAACACGAACAAAATTTCGGTCCGGCAAGGGATTATGGTAATACGGACATTTATAATACTCGGATAACACGAATTGTCATAACACGAAATCCGATTATTTCAGTCCATTGGAATTCGTGTTGATGAGGTTTTACTGTATTTTCGGGTTTAGTACACTCTACAACGAGCGCATCATGATATCTATTATTCACGAGTTCAGGTTTTCGACACGAGTGACGTAAGAGCGAGTGTTCTAATCTCTACGAGTGAATAATAGCCATTATGCGCGAGTAGAAGACTACCTCTCTCTACGACCTTGAAATATTCAGAATAGATTTTTAACATATTTTGTTTTATTTTAACTCAAGTATAAGTATTTAAAACAAGCTTCTAGTTTTACTTCATTGTGTATGTACAATGTCCTTCTTAACAATGAGTAAATCTTCCATAAACTACAGGATTTATAATGTTGAGAAAGTTTTGTAAAGTAAGCCAAGAAAACATTATCGCTAAAAGAATTCACCCAATTTCTTTTTCTCCACTCCATAAATGTGTTTTATGATTGTTCATAATATTTCCTTGATTTTTCTGACAATAATTGTAGAGTTGTTGAATTTGCTATTTCTTGAATTCCAGGTGAAGTATAAATTTCATTGTCACTTCAACATTAATTTTCTGTTGGATGATTAATGCGAAATATAACGAGAAATACGAATACAACAATGTCTAGGTTACGTACATGAAACTGCGAAATCGTTCACTTGTCTATTGCGGCTCAAAAGAAAAGAAACGCGAATTGCAAAGAGAATGCAATTCTGCCTGAGGATTCCGAAAATTCTATAAATGTCGTGGTCGCCAGGTCGTTGATTCCGAATAGGAATCTACAGGGTGTATAATTGTTGTCATTCGTCGATTAAATATACAGCAGGAATACGTATATTATTAAATGGTCGTAGAGAAAAATCTTTATTTAACATTTACCCACCCACCCCTCAGTGTTTTTTTTTCTTTGTTTAAGTAAGTTACCGTTTCATTTCAGACTATTGTTGGAATCTTTTTGAAACTTTAGTAACAGTTTGATCTTTGAACGGTTATCGGATGTTTACCGGAAAAGTCGAAACGGTCGCCACGCGATTAATATCTTGCCACGCCCAGTAAACATACTACCGGGTGTACATTTTATCTTTCGCCGAAAATGGCGCGCTGCTTGCCTCAGAGAGCGTTGCCCTCCGTGTTTTATATTAAATCAAGTGCAGGACACAAAATCTGAAACAATTTATTTCACATCCAAGGTACCAAAGAAATAAGCCTTTTACAATGCCAGAATTCACAATCGCCAAGGGAAACGATTTAAATCCAGGTCGTCGTATACAATAGCAATCACTAACCAGTGCCCCCGAAATCACTGATCAGTGTCTCTGACCTAGTCCTGGATTCTAGGGACCTAGGGTTTGAGTCCCGACTGGGCACCGCGGTAGTAGGATTTTTGACATTTTTTAAATAACTAGGTCGAATTCAGCCGCTGTCTGTAGAAAAATTGTAGCGGCCAGCTGCTCTGATCGGTAGTTTTCCGTGGTTTCTTCACCAGACAAATGCCTGAGAAGTACCCCCAACAAACGAGTCAGGAACCGCGTGATATTTCCTTCCCCTTCCTTCTTCTACCCTACATACATACACTTATGTTTGCATACCCTACTCTACCGCGCAAAATGGGAGTCTACTTGGAAGCTCAGATCTTGTCCTGGCCGGGGCGGTTCACCGCTGATGACAGCTGGAGAAAACCTCACAAGCCGACGTATAGGTCGGCGACGAACCTCACTATCCAGTGGTGGAAAGATTACGACTTCCTCCCACGAAAAATCTGCATTACACTTATGGGACTAATGATCATAGCAGTTGACACGCATGGAAACAACAAATAATAAATATTCTCTAAGTAAGTGTTCTCACAAATCTTCACAACACTCGATTCTCTTAATATTCATTAGCAAAATGTGATTATCTTCGATACACTATTCCCTCTCCCCTACTCGCTCTCCCCTACTCGCTCTCCCCTACTCGCTCTCCCCTACTCGCTCTCCCCTACTCGCTCTCCCCTACTCGCTCTCCCCTACTCGCTCTCCCCTACTCGCTCTCCCCTACTCGCTCTCCCCTTCTCGCACTCCCCTACTCGCTCCAGAAGTTTGAATGAGTTAATCAGTGATTCTCTGTACAGCCATATAGATAGAATACATTGTACTATATGGAGAGCAGGAGACAGATTTTTCACTCGTCAGATTGATGTGTAAAAAACAGTTTTGAGCCATTGTTGTAATAAATTTATTTACCTTGCAGCCGTGGTATAAGAGTTGGAAGAGGTGCTTGATCATTCTTCGCGAACCCCGGTAAGTTTGTTAAGAATCCCTTGCTTAATATCATCGTAGGTAGACTTGGCCATTGGTAGAATAATGACACGTGTTAATAATAATGCGTTCAGTTTTTGAAAATTATCTAGTGCAATGAAATATAAATACAAATTTTTGCATTTTGGTTTCAATTAATCTTGAGCCGTTAAAAGAAAATATTGATAAATGTATACACTTCATAACAGTTAAAGAATATATCATTTTTTCATTTCTGTACTCCCAATAGTGTTGAAGAAACTATTTGGATTTCAAGGTATTATGAAAACTATAGTAAAATCTTAATTTACTTCACAAATCTGAAAGATCTCGGAGCAATAAATACATTATAAATTACGTCATGCAATAATTTAATAAGCCATTAAAGAAGAAACGTTAAAATTGAATTTGCTTAAATTTTCTATTTCACCAGAGCACGGTGATAAAACAGGTACGATTGTAATGATTGTTTAGATATTAAAAATTATAAGTTTTCAATTTTTGTAACAGCACAAAACGGCAGCTTTTTCGTATATATGCCGACATTGAGGAAACACATTGTTCACAGATTATTCGCATTGGAACGCTGGCGGCAATTGTGCGATTTTACTTCATTGAATGCTACTGCAAGCTTACAATGGAATGACACAAGAACTAATCAACGTTTTTGAAGTGTCGAGGTCGGTATAAAACGCAGCGATTATTTTATAAACAATATGAGTATATTATTTTTTCACGCTGTATGTTTTGAGATTATTGTATTGCTAAATGACAATCAAAGATATACAATATTTATCCTACAAAATCATTTTGCCAACTTTTTGGAAGCAACTGTTAAAGTTTATGAATATTTTTAATAAATGATGCAAGAGAAAATGAGTGTGAGGGAGACTAATGCTTAATTAGAGTGGATATATATATATATATATATATATATATATATATATATATATATATATATATTGTGACGTTTAGTCTACTCACCAAACCCCTTAGCCACCCACACAGCTGCGGCGTCAGCGCAACGCATGATTAAGAGGGAAGCATGCCGCTGCGGCCAGCGGGTAGGACGCAATCTAGTATCCGCTGACCACAACTCCGTGCAGTATTTGCCGGACAGGGTAACCCCGAAGGGTTAGTCCTGTAGGAGTATGACGCGCTATCTCCCTTCCGCGGAAGGACCGTCACTTAAATACACCGGACGGCTGACCGGCATTTTCTTCTTGGTTCAGTCGTCGCCGGTGTTGGGCCTTATTCACAATGCAAACTCAAACGTAACCGTAACGTAACCCCAAACCTAGAAATGGGTTATAAAGCGAGATCATTCACAATGCCTTGACGTAAACGTAGACGTGAGACCGTAAATTTAAAGAGCTCGCAAGCTCCAAGCTTCTACGTTTAAGTTTACGTCGAAATTCTACCGAAGACCAATCAGAGAGCAGTATGAAAAAAACAAATGCACAACAAAATCCGCGAGAAGGAAGGTCGACTCCAGATCGATTCTTGTTTATGCGTGTGTATTGGTGTGTATAGTCGAAAGGTAGAGCAGAGAAGTTTGTGGAGTTTTGGTACGAGTTGCGAAGTGTTGGTTCGAAATGGCAAACAAAATTGTGACCTTCGACGAATTATTAATTAGTTTAATGCAAGAAAATCCGTGCATTTATGGTAAATGA
The DNA here is from genome assembly GCA_011170035.1 of Teleogryllus occipitalis. Lineage (NCBI taxonomy): Eukaryota > Metazoa > Arthropoda > Insecta > Orthoptera > Gryllidae > Teleogryllus > Teleogryllus occipitalis. The sequence goes on from BLKR01009508.1 coordinate 84,126, forward strand.
CATGGAAGTTATGAGGTTCTTTTTAAATAAAGCGTCCTTAAAATTAATGCTGCAGAAGCTTCCAACAGCACAAGCTGCACGCCCACATCTCTCTCCATGACAAAATCTGAACGTGGCGTTAAATATATTTGCGGTACACAATTTAAAGCTCACTGCTCGCATATAACCTCAATAGGTAGGGGCGCAACAGCTGCTCGCAAATGCAAAGGGCGAAATCGATAGGAGAGTCGAAAAAAATGCTAGAAACGAATCGATCAATATGTTGAATTCTGAATGGTTCAGTCAAAACCTACGTTCCAGCTTCCGTTTGCCATTGTGAATGCTCGTTTTTACGTGAAAAGTTTACTGCATAAGTTTACGGCTTACGTTACGTTTAAGTTTGCATAGTGAATGAGGCCTTAGGTAGTTGGGCGTCTGAATACGTGAAGTGGTCAGGACGTATTACAGATTACGAAACCCCTTTAGCGATGTATCGAAACATCCATGTATCGATGTTTTAGTAAATTTTGGCATCACTAGGTGCACCTCCACAATCAGTAACTTCACGGACGTGGAGCAAGGGCGACCTGCCGTTGTACACCAGATCCGGCGGGGGCGCGGGCTCGGTATGACTCGCGTAACTTTTCTAGAACGATGGTGTGGAGAAACGCGGGTAGAGTGGGGGTATTAGTTACGACATCGGCCACCAGATTTCATGAAGCAATGCCAATCTCTGGGGATTCAGTCATGCTTTCCCATCTTTCTCAATAATTTGCCTTCTGTCTCCGGAGTTCGAGGTATCTCCTGTGATGGATCTTCACCCCCGTCGGTCATTAGTTTAGATTTTTTGGAGAAAATCACGAACAGAAGTTCTCTCTCTAAGAAGTTCTAAGAAGAAGTCTTTAACAGAAAATAGTTTCTATTACGCGCCAGTGAAGATGTGTTTGGAATGCTGTCATCAGTGGTCGCTACTTGCTTTTGCCTTCCACTGTTTATTGAGCCGGAGAGGGGGAAGCAAGGTCGTCGATAAAGAAAAGTTGCGCGATTAATACTCATACAACCGGGAGGTCCTAGGATCGGGTCCCGACGCCGCGGTGGCAGGATTTTTGACACTAGCTTGTCAGCTAGGTCGAATTCAGTCACTGTCTGGAGGAGAATTCTAGCGGCCGGCTGCTGTAATCGGAAGTTTTCCGTGATTTCTGCGATCAACACCAGGCGCATGCCGGAGCAGTACCCTAACAAACGGACCGCGCGCGATCTTTCCTTCCTGTTCTTTGTCCTATTCTCACCCCTTACACACACACACACACACACACACACACACACACACACTAACATTCACTACAGTGCCACACATACCGGGAGACCCGTCGGGGACTTAGAATTTGTCCCAGGCGGGGAGGTGCCCAGCTGGTGGGAGAGACCTGGTTGAGGAAAAAACACCGCTATTCGACGGTAGGTCGGCGCCGGATCTCGCCATGCAGTGGGGGATCATCGCCACCTCCTGATAAAAAAGCATGCACTACACTTACGGGAATACTGACGTCGTTAGTTGACGCGCCCAGAATCACTAATATATCAATCAGTCAATCAATCGAACCGAAGCCACACGACGAAGTCTCCGGTGACGGGGTGATCTCAGAAAGTGGGTTCAGATTGGCGGCAAAGCGCGCGTGAAAATGGACACAGTGTTAAGAGCATAATAAGATAACGCCGAACATAACCAAGGAGAGCAAGGACAGGTGGGGGAAGTAATGCCATACATGCCGGGAGACCGGTCGGGGACTTAGGATTTGTCCCGGCTGGGGCGGTACCCCACTGGAGGAAATACTTGGATGGGGAAAACCCGCTAGTAGGCGGTGGGTCGGCGCCGGATCTCGTAATCCAAGGGGCGGGGAAGATCACCGCCTTCAGATCCAGATGAAAAGGCATGCACTACACTAACGGGACAAATGACTTCGTTAGTTGCCGCGCCCGGCGTTACTAATAAGCAAGCAAAAGTGCATGCAACGCGACCCCGCGCGCAGGCGCTGCAGCGCGGCGCTGGGGGGGCAGGGCGGGGCGGGGCGGCGGTGGCGGGGGGGCTGCGGGGGCGGCGGGGCGGCGCAGCGCACGCGGTCCGCGCAGGAATCCGGCTGATAGGCGCGTAGGAGCGCAGCAGGTCTGCTGCGCGGGCGCGCGGCGCGCGGCGCGCGGGTTTGCCGGGGGCGCGGGGCGGGGGCGGGGCGGGGCGGGGCGGGGCGGGGAAGAAAAAAATTCCGGCGCACACCTTCCCGCACGTTTTGGTGCCCTGGTCCGAATCGAATCAGTTCGAATCCCCCTGCGGTTTGGCGCCGCCATTGATTGGGTATTGATTTTATTGGTTCGGCGGCGAACGGGTCCGCTGAATGACAAGCCGCGTCCTTTCAACGTTTCCGCTTCTTATAGTCCCGACGCGAAAAAAAAAATAAATGACCAACGTGAGGGGCAGAGAGAGAGGAGGTAGGTCGTGAGGGAAGCGATCGGCGCGTGTCCCATCGAGAGGAACAGAAAAAAGCCGATCGTTCACGAACGGAACCGATCGGTTCCTTCCGATAACGTCGCGTGAGAAACGGACTCGCCGTCGCGTCTTGGACTGGGCGTCGCGGAGACGTCCGGGCAGGTGGGGCCTCCGCGCGGACGGGCCGCGCGTGTCGCGTGCTCGCGTCAACAACATCGAGCGCCATTCGAAACGCCGCGTCGCCGGCCACCAGGAGCGCCGAGGAGGTGCGCGCCGGCCGCCAGGCTGCGCGCTGGTCGCGGGCGGCGGCGTGGGCGGCGGCGGGCGACGCGGGGGCGGCTCGCACGCGCCGGGCCCTTCCTGCCGCGCCGTGTTTACACAGCAGTACCTTCTGCAAACACATGGTGCCTGGATCGAGTTGTTGTTCAATGTTGGCACTTGCTGCTGTTGTTGTTGATGTATTTTTTTGGAGGCGCGCGTTTTCGGGGTGGGCGCGAGGGAGCGAAGACGGCCGCGGGGCGTCTGGAGCGGGCGTCGGACGCCGGCGGTCGCGTGCGCGACTGTCGCGGAGGACCCGCGCGCGACAGTTGGTCGCCGCTGGGGGCGGCTCGGCTCGGAGGAGGTGGGCGCGGTGATGGTGACAGGGCGGGGGCGTGGGGTGATGGGCGTGAGCGCGTTTTGAGGTCACCGGCGTGGCAACGGTGTACGTGCCTGTGGTAGCTAGGACAGGGCGGTTGTGGAAACCTGCCAAAGATAAAAGAAATGGAGACGTAAGGGTTTGAGGGATGGTGACGAGGTTTGGACAGCGTTGATTACGACCAGTACCGAAAATGGTAAATGAGCGATGTTCACGAAGAAGAAAGTCTGGGGGAAGTCTGGAAAGGTGGGAGGAGCGTTGCGTGGTTCGTGGGGTGGGGAGTGGGTGGGAGCCACAAAATCAAGAAGTCTCGCCGCTTGGAGGAGGGTGGGGCAGTACGTTCCGGGCCAAGTCAGTGGTAGTGAACGCCGAATTACACCGGAGGGGTCGCGGGCAGTGGATGGTGTTGCTTCCCTTCAAAAACCGCATTGGCGATGTCCGCGTTCCGCCTAAAGAAGGGGGAGAGGGCAGCACCTGCGACCGAAGCGGCCCGGACCGCCTCGGCGCCACCTCCTGGCGTAGCCTGGGCGCCGCGTGCCGCGAACCGCCAAGTTGACGCCAACCGGCGCCCGACGGCTTGGCCGCTCGTCGCCCGCGGGTCGGGAGGCGTCGGCGGTGAAGCTCCCGCTGCGACGGAGCCGCGGACTGGTCTGGTGGTGGCTTGCGGTGGACCGGACGCGCAGCCTCCCCCCTCCCCCTCCACTCCCTCCACCCTATCACCGGAGCACCCCGCTCGCGCATCGCGCTTCCAGAGCACGGCGCTTGTTGTAGTTCGTGACACGTCGCGAGAATGCGTGCGTGTTCCGTTTCGTTCTATCATTTGCCGTTGGATGGTGCTGTGTATTCTGCGTCTCCCCGCAGGACGCTCTGGCGCTGGTTTCAAAGCTTCCTTTCAGTTAACTAAGTAGACTGCGGTTTTCACAGGCTTCGACTTGACTATATGTAGTGACGTGTAAGCTCCCGATTGGAGAACTGTCAACATCTGGCCGAACAGCTGACGAAACGTCAGGTCCAAGTCTGTAAAAACTGTAGTATAGCACCAGATTCATTATTCTATATATTGTTCACTAAATGTGTGAATCTCCTGAGCTATTTGCAATATTTGTCACTGACTGGTTTGTGTACAAAAAATTAAATACACCCGACTGATTTCACTTTTACTGATATCTTCAATGTAGTATTAGACTCAAGTGAAAAACTGATCAATGTGAACAATTTGCTATTTCACGAAATAAAATCGACATTGGTAATTAACTGTCTTCATACAAGCCATGACGAAGTAATATGAATTTTTATAGATTTTTAAAACATCAGTATATCCAAATTTTAAAATAGTCGAAAAACTTACACCGGGAGCGGTAGCTCAACTGAAGTCACTGCATCGCCTCTGACCGGGAGGTCCTAGGTTCGAGTCCTGACGGCGGCAGGATTTTCAACACTAGCTGTCCATCTAGGTCGAATTCAGTCGCTGTCTGGAGGAGAATTCTAGCGGCCGGCTGCTCTGATCGCTAGTTTTCCGTGGTTTCTCGGTGATGACCACCAGGCGAATGCCGGAGCAGTACCCTAACAAACGGGCCACGGACCGCGCGCGATCTGTCCTTCCTCTTCCTTGTCCTATCCTCTCTCCTTACACACACACACTTACACTAACATGCACTACACTACCACATATCCCGGGAGACCGGTCGGGAGCTTAGAGCTTGTCCCGGCTGGGGCGGTGCCCCGCTGGTGGGAGAGTCCTGGTTAGGGGGAAACCCCACTAGCCGACGGTAGGTCGACGCCGGATCTCGCCATCCAGTGAGGGAAGATCACCGCCATTTCCCGAGAAAAAAATATGCACTACACTAACGGGAGTAATGACTAAAGCCGTTGACGCGCTCGGAAACACGAAAAAATCAATAAATCTATTAAAAAAAAACTTCGAATCAGCTGCCGCCAATGCCATGTTGCCACATCTCCCTTTCGCTTAAGGGAACACTCATTCCGCGGTCGTAAGGAACGTCTATGAAATACAAGCGCATATAAGTGGACACTTATTTTGAGCACTTATCACTTAAGGATTCTCTTATTCCTCAAGTGTCGACTATGAATTCGGCCTTTCTTGAGGAGCCGCGCCTGGATCAAGAGGATAAACGAATGCATTCGAGGCAGCCAGGCGGTTACTGCAGCGAGCGCCGCCACCTCCCGGCGTCGCCTGGGCGCCTGGTGAAAGGCGCGGCGTGATTGGAACGCTGCGAGGCGAAGACTGGCGGCGCGTGGCTCCGCGTGTGCCAATGGGCAACCCGCGCTCGGCCGCCCGCCGGCAGGCAGCGCCCACGGAGCCTTTCGAAATTTCGTACGTCCCGCGCCTGCACCCGCCGCCGGCCCGCCACGGCCCCGGCCGCCGACTCACTCGCACGCGGCGCGCGCCCGGGCCGCGGCCAGGGAGATAATGGCGGGGTAATAATAATTTAATAGTTCGATAACGGGGACATAACCAACAATTTAACTGTCTGCGTACCAGGGAAGCACGCAGATGGTAGAGGTGGCGGCGACGGGAATGAAACAAAATGGCGACGGAGTCACTGGAGCTTGTTGGCGGGTTGGGTAGCCGGTGTCAGGTTTCGTTCTCAGATCCTTCACGGTGGCTGGGTAGCCGTGCTCGAGACAAGACTTGGCCACTTAGGCGCTGGGGAAGTCAGAACTCACGGATGCGAAAGCTGGTGTTATTGAGGGGTCATTCTCTCAGTTAAATTATTTTTATATAAGATTATTGAGTATTAATATGGTAATCAGAAATGAATATCTTAGAGGTAAGTATCCGATTTATCTTCATTAGATTACAAAAATATTCAATACTATATTCTAGGAATGTTTGAAGTTGTTACCTGGGCACTAAACAGGTGTGTCTCGCGTATTCATATTGATTCAACGAAATATGTATCTGCAATTTTACTTACGAAAATAAATTGAATTTGAAAACAATTGAAACACTGAAATTTGATTAATTCAATCCCTGGCTCACTAAACACGTGAAATAATGGTGTTGAGTATTGAGGTAGGTTCATCAATAACAGGAAATCGATATGAGCTATAGTGATGCTCAATGCCTTCATACTCTTAAAAACATTCTCATTCACAAATGCCAAATACAACTTACTTTGACTCACGTTTTTGAAACACTAAGATAATGACTTTCGCAAATTCGCAGACAATAACGATATTTTTCGACAAAAATCTCCCAAGCACGTGTCCGTGTTGATAGGCCAGTAAAATCTCAGGAAGCAAAAACAAGCTTCAAAATTCCCGCGCGGGGTTTACTGATCGCGTTAAGAAAACGCACGCGCCGGCCGGTCTTTTCCCGGGGCGTTTCGTTCCGCCTTTCCTCTGTTTCCACGACCTCTTCACCGAATGGGATCGGTCCTCCTCTCTCCTCGGTTAATTCATTAAGTTTCCGACTCACGTTATCGCTTTGTTGTGTGGCGTCCTTTATCTTTTTTAACGCAACCGCGACTTCGCATTAAACGGGCCCCGTACGACATAACCGACGATTTAACCGTACTTTTACTAGGACTGTAGACGACTCGAAGAGGTTAGCGACGTGACATTCGCTGTTACCTCTACAATACTCCTAGTAGCCTGATTCGCCGCGGGAGAGCACGGGACGCAAACTAAGATGGCGGTTGCGTGCGCGTCGCCCGCGGCTCGACGGATCAGTGTCGCATGCAGTCACGTGGGCTTGCCCACGACCGGAAATGAACTCGTCACGCGAGTGTCCTCTCCGTAAACAATGAACGCGTGTTTCAGTGAATTCACACATGACGTACATTGGCAAATATTTGATTTTTTCATCTTGCCGCCATGTTGAGAAAGGTCGGTAAGCTGAATATATAATAAAATTGTTATTTTGTTTTGTTAATATGGTTGTTTAATAATGGGTATTTTAAGCTGTATATGATGAGTGTTAACGAGCCCGTTTTAGATTAACATAGCGCTTAATTAAACTTTATTTAGTGTATATAATACTTATTGTGCAAATAATTAAATAAACAATTGTTCACAATCCCTACTGTTGTACAAAGATGTATTTTGGTAAGAGTTGGGGAAATTAAAAGTTTTGTGTTTATTGCTCATTTATTTTCAATGTTTACAAAGGTATCTTCAGACACACAGACAGCAAATTAATTGTAAAACGTAATATCATAAATAAAACTTTACTAACCATCTTTACTTACCTTTCTTTACTAACCATCTTCACCGTTTAAACTCAGGTAATGAGACATTATTTTACATTACAGTCATTCTTGACTTTAATGTAAGTTGACGGCAACTGTTTTGCAACTTCACAGTAAATAAAATTAAATTAATTTTGGTTACAAATAAGTTCGTTTGTCAGGTAAAAAGCACGATCTGCAAATATCCCGCCTCACTGCAAAGACATCTGTGTAATAAATGTAAAACAAGTTAATCGAATGAATCTGTGCAAAAACAAACTTGAGAATATTATTTGATATTTCATATTTTTGACCAGATTACTTCGTCACAAAGCGCTTTGTTTCTTTGCCAACACGCGGAAAGCGCATTCTTCAGCAGCAATTTCGATTTTATCAATGCAGTCTGCCCGGTCGTATTGCGTCGGTCGCCTGCTGACGGGCTGGCCCGACTCTTTCACTGCGACAAGACGCTTATCGCGGTCGCCTCCGCCGCCACCGCCGCTGCCCCCCCGTCACGCAGACCCGAGACCACCGTTATCCGCGTGCTGTGCCAGCGCTTCGCAGTTGGCGCTGGCACTAAATCCACCTCCATCACACATCCTTCTCCTTGTCAAGTTAAATTCAGTTTTCACAATCTGCTCCCTGAATCGGTTACAATAAGTCAGGATATTTTACTGTACTGTTTTCTATTTACTGCACTGTTTTCGTTTTACTGCACTGTTTTCGTTTTACTGTACTGTTTTCTATTTACTGTACTGTTTTCTATTTACTGTACTGTTTTCTATTTACTGTACTGTTTTCTATTTACTGTACTGTTTTCTATTTACTGTACTGTATTCTATTTACTGTACTGTTTTCTATTTACTGTACTGTTTTCTATTTACTGTACTGTTTTCTATTTACTGTACTGTTTTCTATTTACTGTACTGTTTTCTATTTACTGTACTGTTTTCTATTTACCGTACTGTTTTCTTTTACTGTACTGTTTTCTTTTACTGTACTGTTTTCTATTTACTGTACTGTTTTCTATTTCTTGTACTGTTTTCTATTTACTGTACTGTTTTCTATTTACTGTACTGTTTTCTATTTACTGTACTGTTTTCTATTTACTGTACTGTTTTCTATTTACTGTACTGTTTTCTATTTACTGTACTGTTTTCTATTACTGTACTGTTTTCTATTTACTGTACTAATATTGACGAAAATTAAGTGGCAAAAACGAAATTAATTCAGTAAGTCTCGGAAGAATCTGACACACAAATTAAATACTGCTAGATTGTTATGATTATGGTAATTTACTTCAGAAAACACCATAACAGGACTTAAGAGGGCTGATAAGAGTAATATTTCCGAGTTGTTTAAACATTTTGTCGAAAGCGAAAATGACTTTTTTACGTACAAAACTTCTGACACAAAATACTCCTAATAGTTCAGCATTTATCAATTTATTAGTACCTTTAGGTAGAGTTCTTAGTCCTGAGACAACTCATGGAGTTGGCAAACACACTAAAATCCGTCAAATACGTTGGCGCGGGTATCCGTGGGGAGAGCCGCCGCCGCCGCCGCCGCCCCCGCCGCCGCCGCCGCCCCCGCCGCCGCCGCCGCCGCCGCCGCCGCCGCCGCCACCACCACCACTATCACCGCCGCCACTACCGCCGTCACCGCCGTCACCGCCGTCACCGCCGTCACCGCCGTCACCGCCGTCACAGCCGTCACAGCCGTCACAGCCGTCACCGCCGTCACAGCCGTCACCCCGTCACCCCGTCACTGCCGTCACCGCCGTCACCGCCACCGCCACCGCCACCGCCACCGCCGCCGCCACCGCCGCCGCCGCCGCCGCCGCCACCAACGTCGCCTCCTCCGCCGCAGCCGCGACCGCTGCCACCGCCGCCACTGCCACCGCCACCGCCACCGCTGCCACCGCCGCCGCCGCCGCTACCGTCGTCGCCACCGCCGCCGCCGCCGCCGCCGCCGCCACCGCCGCCGCCGCCGCTGCGTCCCGCTTCCGCCGCGATCAGCTGTTCGCCGGCTGGCGCACGCGCAGGCAGGCTATCGACCGGAGCGGCCAGGCCCTCGCTCCCTCGTGAACGGCGGAGGCGGCGGTGGCGGTGGAGGCGACGCCGGAGGACGACGGAGAAATGTGGCAAGAGATTGGGCCGACTGGAACAAGAGGTTGCCGTTGTTTTTCAATATATTACAGGGAGAGAAGGGCAGGCAGCGAGAGTGTGAGAGAAAGAAACGGGAAAAAGGGAACCTTTCATAAGTACGAGTACCAATTTATGAATAGGGGGAGGTTCTTACTCTTCATTTATGTTGCATAATTCTGCGAAAATAGGTCTCTTTTTGTCTAGAATTCCGTATTCTTTCGCTCCTAAAACCATTAAACCCCAATAACTTCCTTCGGCCCTTCGTTTTATGTCAACGTCCCTGGAAGTAGTGGCAGCGTAGAGGATAGTCTTTCCTCTGGGATGGCTGTGTCAAGTAGGTGAAGGGCAGGGATGTAAGGCCGCGAAGGAAAACCTGGGCAGCGACAGCAGCCACGAAGGTGCATGGCGGATGGGGGAGGTGATCTGGTCTGAACCGGGAGCTGTGGCTCAGTGCTTCAACTGATGTCATTGCAGTGCCCTTAACCTGGAGGACCTAGATTCGAGTCCCGATGGCGGTAGGATTTTCGACACTAGCTTGTGAGCCAGGTCGAAATCAGTCGCTGTCTGGAGGAGAATTCTAGCGGTCGGCTGCTCTTATCGGTAGTTATCCATGTTTTTTCCGATCAACACCAGACGAATGCCGGAGTAGTACCCTACCAAACGGGCCACAGACCGCGCGCGATATTTCCTTCCTTTCCTTTGTCCTATCCACACCCCTTACACACACACGCGCGCACACACACACACACACACACACACACACACACACACACACACACACACACACACACTCTAACATGCACTACATTACCACACATGCCGGGAGACCGGTCGGGGACTTAGAACATGTCCTGGCTGAGGCGGTGCCCCACTGGTGGGAGAAACCTGGTTGGGAAAACCCCGCTATTCGACGGTAGGTCGGCGCCGATTCTCGCCATGCAGTGGGGGAGGATTACCGCCACCTCCCGATGAAAAACATACACTACACTTACAGGACTAATGAGGTCTTTAGTTGACGCGCCCGGAATCACTAATGCATCTATCAATCAATCAATTAATCAATCAAACCGAAGCCACACGACGAATTCTCCGGTGACGGGGTGATCTCAGAAAGTGGGTTCAGAATGGCGGCAAAGCGCGCGTGAAAATGGACGCAGTGTTCGGAAAGATGTTAAGAGCATAATAAATTAACCCGAACATAACAATTGAAGTGCGAGGACAAGTGGGGGGGGGGGAGTAATGAGATGGTGGAAATGACTGAGGGGAAGTGAGCAAGGCAGAGGGAGCTGCATCTTCAGCTGTTGCTGTGAAGAGCCAGTGTTGCCGACTTTCAGGAATTCACACTAGATAACTAGTTATTTCTTTCGTAGTAAACTCAAGGATGCACACTGGAGCTAATTCATTCCTTCACGTACAAATACCATATTATGAAACAAATGAGGTTATTGTCGCACTTTTATTTAAATTTAAGTTTGAATTGCATCGAACTATATCCAAATAACCTAATGTATCATATAATAAATCAGTCACATGGTTAATATACCAGTTTTCAATCTAGCTTTTATGCCTTAATTTTTAAGTATGTATTATATTTTATGCTGTTATAAAATTACATTTCGTTCTAATAATCGAATACATGACAGAAATGTGAACTCATTAACAATTAATAACATACCTCAATTCATATACGGTTAAACACTTTTAGGAATCTTGATTTTACTTTTTATATATTTACGACCACAAGAGTATCAAAAGGAATTCTGGATCTGAATAATGAAAACAGGGGGTCTGGTGTTCGTGCGGCAACCTCGAAAGATCGTGACTGCTCTGTCGCTCTTTGTCTGCGGACCTCGTTGAGACGGCAAGCCGCGGAGCTTCTTCAGCATCCGCTTGGCTTTTCAGAACCGCTCTCCGTTTCCTTCCCTTCAGATTCAACTGCCGATGCCTTCAGAAAACACTATCAAGTGTTAATGGAAAATGATGTACTATTTTGTCGTACTGGAAGTGAAAAAACATTACAAACAGTACAAAAACATTAAATTTTCTCCCAATGTTGAAAAATGGCACGGAAAAAGTCACATGAATCTATATTTTTCAGCTTCGATATTGTTCTGTTTTTTGGACTTCCTTACGCACCAGGTAAAATATATTAATCGCGTCCTTTTTAGCACTATTTTCTATGCCAATAATGGAATAAGAGGAAAATGTTTCTAAGTAGCTACATTTAAGACAATATTCGTTTTGCTGGAAGAATGACTGACGTTACCACAATATGATGGATTACAGATTCAATTACCTTCATTCTTTTCGGTCTACATTGCGAGTCTAGTACTGTAAATACGTTTGTTTCTCGCAAAGAATGTGAGCGGGACACCGACACGAAAACAACAACATGCTGAAATTGGCTGTTATATTTTAGCTCCACTTACAATAAAAGGAAAAGTGCGTATCAATTCGCAATTCACATCTCTTTTAATTGTGTACGCCCATTCTGCAAGTAAAAAAATATTGTAATGTCGTAGAGAGAAAATTACGATATTGTAGAATACACAAAATCAGGTTTGTAAACCCACAAAGTCGATTAGATTTCGTTCATAAAACCTACAATGATTTTCTACGCTGATATCCTAAATTAGCACGCTCCCTTTTAATCGTCTGACGGATTATTCAAAATATGATCTTGGGAGCCCTGATATACCCAATGTCATACAACAAAACGAAAAAATATTTTATCAGGGCAAAAGTCTGAGTTCGGAACAGGTGAACATCGACGCGCACGTGGCGACGCGACAGCTGTCTCGGGCGAAAAGCGAAGTAGCGTCGCTTCTTGTTAGTTCAACTAGCGACCGCCCGAGCGCGCGCGCGTGTCGACTGCATGACGTCAGAGCAAGGCCACGCACGCACACGAAGTCAGCGGACAAAGGAAAGGGCTCCGTGAGGGCACACATTCTCCGCGTTACCGGCGGTTCTACGGAACGACGGAAGACGGAAACATGTGTGAATTCCCGATACTCGACCGGGAGCGGTAGCTCAGTGCATCAACTGATGACGCTGCAGCGCCTCTGACCGGGAGGTCCTAGATTCCCACTCCTCACGGCGGCAGGATTTTCGATACTAGCTACTCAGCTAGGTCGAATTCAGTCGCTGTCTACAGGAGAATGCTAGCGGCCGGCTGCTCTGATCGGTAGTTTTCCGTGGTTTCTCCGATAAACACTAGGCGAATGCCGGAGCAGTACCCTACCAAACCGGCCACGGACCGCGCGCGATCTCTCCTTCCTCTTCCTTGCCCTATCCTCTCCCCTTCCACACACACACACTTACACTAACATGCACTACACTACCACATATTCCGGGAAATCGGTCGGGAACTTAAAGCTTGTCCCGGCTGGGGCGGTGCCCCGCTGGTGGGAGAGTCCTGGTTAGGGGGAAACCCCACTAGCCGACGGTAGGTCGGCGCCGGATCTCACCATCCAGACACCCAAGATCACCGCCATCTCCCGAGAAAAAAACATGCACTACACTAACGACCACAGCAGTTGACGCGCTCGGAAACACGAAAAAATCAATCAATCAACCCGATACTCGATAATATTAATGTCCTATGTATCTGATCATTCCTTGCGTTCAAAACCTATACCTGTATAAGTTTTAGGAGGTGCACAATATTTATTTGAGGATCAACCATTCAAAACGTGACATATCCACTTCATTCTTTTCAAATAAAAATGAAAAATGCAGCACACATTTTAACCCTTTTCAACACCATCTTTAACTCAACGAGTAGAGTACTACTTAATGTTTTGTAAGATATCTCAGGGTTTTTTTTTCTGGAAATAAAATTCTGGGTAAAAACAACTGAAGAACTCAATTTTTGCCAAATGGACATGTCACCTTTTGAATTTTTGCTCCACATTTATGGTATAGGCCGCTTATGGGGGAAATGGATTTCCGGTTAGACAATTTCCTACCTTTTCTGTACATTACATTTTGTTGAACAACAAATCTAACAGACTCCTTTAAATTTCGTTTGAAGTTAATTATTTATCAGTGAATGGTCTAAACTTCACCGTATATATGTCTCAGAATATTGAATTATTTAAAAAAGACGATAAAAACAAAATTTTAATTTCAAATGCTTGATAATTCTAAAACAGAGTAAGCGAACAGAGTAGGTGAAGCTCCAATTTTTTCCCTCAATTTCGTAGCAAGTTTACAAACTTGGAGTTTACAAGAGGACTTCTTTCTATTCTTACCTTAATTTTAAAAAATACGGAAGAACCATTTTCCACTACTGATTGATGAAAAAAGAAATGTAAACAACGTCGACGTTTTCGTCATCTTGCCCAATATACAAGGTAAGATAAAGGGGTGGGTAAGATGACGAACGGAGACACCATATTAATCATATTTACTTAAAAGGCACCGAAATAATCTCATCGACAACTAATAAAATACAGTAGTAGGATAATGGAGCACGGGATCGGTCAATTAATGAATTACACTAGTTTGCCAACGTTTCGGAATATTTTATTCCTTCATCAGGGCTAACAAACAAAAAACACAATCACAATAAATAAGGACAAACTCTTCTGAACAACAACATAAAAAAAACATGAATGAACATACATGTAGAAAAATAATTACACAGATAACTAAATAAATAAATTGTTTGGTGAGCAGCGGTTTGTGGTGAGCCATCAAAACTCCTGTGTACGTATCGGCGATTAATTTTTAATAAATATTCCAAACTCAAATATTTTTCGGTCTGACAACCTATTGCTATGATTATTTTTTTTAAATCCTCGATTAGAAAGCCGAACATTAATAAACATGTTTCTTATTGAAAAGTGATTAGGAGTTTTGCCTTTTCCTGGTAAACAAATTGTTTCTGAACTGAATCATGCAGTGCACTAGCCGTCGCAGCCGGCTACCCTGTTGAAATCGATGAAGAAATTAACATTTTCCATAATTCAAATCTTTAATTTCAATTCAATAATTTTTTATGCACTTTCGGCGCACTTCATTATTTATTTATAATTCAAATCTCCCGCGAAGGCTGCTCTGCACGGCGACCATTTTTCTACAACAACGCCCCACGCGGCAAAACGATGAACTACATCAAAACAGGAGAAGCGCGCGCGCGCGACCGCCACCTCCTGGGTGCCGCTGCGGTCCGCGCCCTCGCCGCCGCGTCGTGTCGCTCCGCCGTGCGCGGCGCCGCGGCTCAACTCCGCGGTCGTCGTGCCGGCCGCCCCGCGCGGTCACCGACCCCGCTGGCCCTCTCACTCGCACTCGCAGCTCGGCCATGCGCTCCGTCTCTCTCCGCGACCCAGTTCTGTAGCAGCGCCGCCGACGCGACGTGGCGCGACGCCGCGCCGCGCATGACGCTGCCGCCGCCGCCGCGGCGCGCGATTTCGACGCTCCGATTTCACTCGCGCCCGCCCCTCCTTCCCCTGAGTGCGCCCCACCCCACGGAGGCTCCCTCCCTCCCTCCCGTGCTGCCTCGCGTCGTGGCGGGAACGGAGGGGGCCGGAGGCGGCGGCGGTCACGTCACTCACCGCAGAGGAGGGCGGGCCCGTGGCTCGGGGAGGGGACTACATCGCGCAGTTGGGAGCACTGGCTGTAATTGGGATGGAGTGGCTCGAGGCAATGAAAGGGTGGAGGGGGAAGCGAGCTGGGCGACTGCGGACCAAAGGGCTGTTCTATTCTGTGGGAAGCTTCTGATCTTTGTGCTTGTTCTCTGTGGGCGGTTCTGTTCTTCTGTTCTGTTGGGTTCTGTTCTGTTCTGTTCTGTCCTATGGGAAGCTAGAAGGCAATTAACTTGTTCGCGGCTTGCACTTTTTCAAACCAACGTACCGTCCGGAGATAGTAGCTAATTGTTTCCATTGCAGTTGTTCTTCAGAATCCCGAATATATATATATATATATATATATATATATATATATATATATATATATATATATAATATATAAGTCCCGGAACGCGCCCCAAATTAACAATTAATTTAATGAAAGTAGTTATATATTTATAATAAAATTTAATAATTATTCCCGAGGTACCGGAACGCCGTTCCGTCGCGTTCCACTAGAAATATATGTACATATTCCCTGATACGCATAACTACTGTTTTCTCATAATTGTCCTGCTCGCGTCGTGTGGTATTTACGGAATCGATCACTAGCCTGCGTCGTTTTCCTTCGAGATGTAGAACTCTTGCTTCGATCGTTACTGAGTCCCCCAATGGATTAACTGCCAGTGCAGCAGTGCACGATACAATTATTTTGTTTAAACAGATAATCAAATTTATTGTGAAAATATGTTTTAATTACTTACTTTCTCGCTACCACTTATGCGGCAGAAAGAAAGTTATGTACTGCTGTGCGTAAAAACGCCGAATTTTCGGCAGAGAAACTCATTACAGAGCCCTGGTAACGAAAAAGTGAATAAATGCAGTTGCTAAATTTATAAAAAAAATCCTCTATTGTTTCGAAAAAATAAATTTAGAAAAAATCCTGTATTTTAAACTTTTTCGAAAATAGAAATTCAAAATTTTTTTCGGCGCCTTCCTACAGCTACAAATATGAATGTATATTTTTTTCCTTAATGAAATCTATTCCTTAAAGAAAGATTTTGAAATAAGGTCATTCACAAATTTTCGAAAATTTTAGTACTTTTCGCGTAAAATTGCGTGAAAATAAGGACGAGAAAGTACGTGCTGTTTTAGCACCAATAGTTTGTTTGTTTGTTTTTTTTTAAAAATTTGGATCGCTGTGCAACTGCATGATCATAAGCAATCAAAATTTCTTTTGTAAATACTATTTCATATTATTTTAACTTTTTCAAAAACAAACGTACGCAGTTGAAACACATTTTAAAGACCAGTTGGCAGCAAAAATGACACATTTTAGATGGCTCTGGTGCAACTAAATTCCCTTGCGACAATGACTTCGTTTGACACGTTAT
Organism: Teleogryllus occipitalis; assembly: GCA_011170035.1. Taxonomy (NCBI): domain Eukaryota; kingdom Metazoa; phylum Arthropoda; class Insecta; order Orthoptera; family Gryllidae; genus Teleogryllus; species Teleogryllus occipitalis. The sequence continues at coordinate 100,525 of BLKR01009508.1, forward strand.
CATTTCGCAAAATGGTAACACAGTGCTTTCAAAATTGGTCGAATTCATCCCTTATCGTGATGAGTTTATGATGTAGATAATATTTTTATGAATGAAAATAGATTGAAGGAAGTTAATAAAGGGTATAGCCGACTAAGGCAGTGAAAAGTGCCCCAAACCAATCGATAATCGCGATGCTCATATGAAAGATATTACAAAATGACGTAGATTCACAGAACGTCAGCCTCCTAGGGCAATGTGTTGGAGAGATACAACGAGAAACGTGTTTTGCATGTTTTATTTTTTTTCCACAATCAATTGCATGTATCACGCTGAAAACATAGTTGAATTTGAAGATACTTTTGTTAACGGGCCCCATAACGAAATGCATTAATTCAAGTAATACTATTTTCTGAAAATCGTGTTTTCTATCTTCATTAAATCGTTTATTTTATAAAAATGATAGTGGCACTACCTAAAAATGATTGCCAATTTCTTCTATAAGACAGAATAAGTATTTACATATGAAAAATTCCTATTCCCGCAATTTTTTAATACAGCCTCTGAAAGTTACCATGGGATATATTCGGGCAGTTCATGTTTTATGGGAATTGAATCTAATGAAATATTCTTCAAACTAGCACTTCATAAGTTGTAGACACATGATTAAGATTTCTGAATTGCAATGTGTCACAGGCACAACACAATTGGTAGTCTGTTTTCGTGAAATATCACGATTAAACGGACATTTTTAAAAATATTACATCAAAAGCCTGTAATATTTTCTAAATATAAATTAAATTAAAATAAACAATTAAATAGACGCACCAATCTCTCTTGCAACGAAAATCCAAACTTTCTTAATTTGACCCAGTAGAATATCTTTTTGGGCCCTTGGAGACCAGTTAACATAATCTGACAGCTAATTCGCTTCTTCTAACAAAACAGAAGGAACATTTTTTTCACAAGTGGTTTCAGCATTGTTTTCATCAAAGCGTTTGAACTTGCTATGAATGCTTAAATGCGAAGGCCAATCGATATGTTTCTTAATAAATATTCATTTAAGCGTATGTGCTGACGACAGGCTCTTATTTCGCTATTGTCGACATTCTGAAGACATAGCATTCTAGAGTTGAAAGGGGGCCTCACAATGCAGTTAAGTATTTGTATCGTACGAGAGGCCTTGCAATTAAATACATTCCCCAGAGAGACCACATTCTTTAGATAAAATGCACCACAGATAAAGTGGCCTTGATGACCTTTCTAGCTGGGTACCCTATGTTCAATGTACAGAAACCACGAATTTAATAAACGTCCTAGTTTTCAAGTAACGGCAATTGCAAACATCACAACTACTAAAAAGCAGTGTAAACTCTTGTATTTTCTTACCTCATTAATCTCAGTGATCCTTTATTATCCAATACGCCGTAGGCAGAGATGTAGAAATCGTGTTTGCTTATACGACGCCTAAACTTAATCTATGGGTGATGATCTGGCACCCGACAGAAACCTTGGCAATTGACCAGACCCAGCCTTTTTGCGGGGTCCTTCCAAAGGGCGTGCATCTATCTCTCCCTCTGAACAAGGGAAGAGGGCGCAAAGGGACGAGGTACCCCTCCGCATGTCCTTCCCCTCTCATCTTTCACGGAGAAAGAATCCGAGAGGGAGATGGGTTCTCACTCCCCTACATAGCTTGTACACTTGCTTCGACCAGCTGTCCACGAGCTGCGAAAGCGTGCTTTCTGTTTCTCTCGGACTTCAGAACTAAACTCCATTAGCCACGTTTTGTTGATACGCCAATCAGCATCCCTTCTCTTCTTACAGGACGTGCAAGTTCAAAGTTAACATTCTGGAAATTCCAAGGAGTTCAGCAATATTGCGGCGATTGAAAGCTGCTAACGACGCAGGAAATTCCAAGCGGTTTAGCGTGGAGCGATTTTTCAATCGAATACTTTTGATTTTGAGTGGAAACAAACTACGAAAATGGAAAGTTTTGAATAGCATTTGAACAGTCGCGGCTCGTGGTTTTCTAAATGGGGAAGGCTGCCAATGCATTACATTACATTGCATTGCATTTCTAAACATAATCTCTTCCGACTACAGTCCTGTAGACTTCGCACTTCTGTTAGGCTTAAGGGAAACGCTTCTACCGCATATTGGGAAAACTATATAGTTGATACTACTCGATGAGCAGCATATTAACGCAATCCGGTAAGCACACCCTTCTTCAAACCCTATGCCCCACCCTTGAAGGCTGCCTAGCTACAGCCTTCGTCCGCCGGTAAACCCGTGCAGTGAATGCATAACGTCACGCCTCCACGTTTTACACAGGCCTTATGGCGGACTGAAGGGGGAGTCTAACGTTTTTCTCTTCCCTGTCAACAGCTTCAAATGCGTTACGGACGGCCGTTAACGAACTGACAAAGAAAAACGTCGATACGATTGTTAGATAATATAACTCAAATCTATAATTAATTAATAAATACATTTATAAATATATATTTAAATTTTTTTAGAGGGCGATTACTGTAGGAGAGGCTGCGCCTTACAGCCTTTAATGACGAACCGCGCCTGCATTTGAAAGTATTCCGTTTGGTTCTACAGTAGAGATTTGCCGACGTGATCCAGAAGATATCAGTTCAGGTCGTTTTGGAGGAATGCAGATGACGACAAATAGATTTTCCCTTCGAGACTCTGGCATCAGACACAGAACGTTGATAGAAATTCTCTTTGGAGGCAGAGTATATTCACGCTCATACACCAACGACACAAGAGGGAGCTGACAGACTGAAATAAAACGGATACAAGACGAAAGAGCTCCTCACAATGCAGATATGTATAGTCGGGTGGTGACTTTTTGCGTGGGGGAGCGGACTGCCTTTGAACTAAGTGTTTTACTTATTCTCGTTTGCTGTTTTAATGTTTGATTATGGACACTTGGAGGTGGTTGCTGTTTTAATGTTTGATTATGGACACTTGGAGGTGGTTGCTGTTTTAATGTTTGATTATGGACACTTGGAGGTGGTTGCTGTTTCAATGTTTGATTATGGACACTTGAAGGTGGTTGCTGTTTTAATTTTTGACTATAGATACTTGGGACAGCTAACAGTTGCGGACTAGGCGAGGGTGAGGGCAGCTTCCAAGAACACCGAGAGCATTCCTCAGCCTCGCAATCAAGTCAGCTCCCTACCATAAGTCCCCCTGCAGATAACGTCTCCCTCCAGACGTATCTCTGCTCCTGCCGTGATTGTTCACGTCAGTCCCTGGCCTCGCTTAAACCATACTTGGTGACGTGCTTCCGTGTCTCCCCACTCCCCTCTCGCCGGCGGTGGAGGCAGGGGAGGGGCGCCGCGCCGCGCGGGAGCGAGGAAGGAGGAAGGAGGGCGGGGCCCCTCCCCCGGAGGCCGCCGCCCCACCCCGGCCGCTCTCCGCCATAGCGCCCGGCGCCTCCTCCCGCTCCGAGGGAAACATAGGCGCGCAGCGGGTGGACGGGAGCCACCGACGCCGCTCACACCGCCTAACCACCGCCACCACCACCCCGCCACCGCAGCCTCCACCTTCCCCTTCTCCTCTTCCGCTGCCTCCGCCTCCGTCGCGCCACTGGCACTGCTTCCTCCGCCACCATAGCACCCTCCTCTGCCTCCAACTCAGCCGCCTCAGCCCTCGTTGCCGCCGTCGCCTCCTCCACGCCCTCCTCCCCCACCGCCACCGCCTCAGGCACAGCCCCAGGTCCAGGCCCAGGGCCAACCACAGCCACAGCTACCGCCTTCGCCTCTACCTCCACCTCCACCTTCACCACTGCCACTGCCACCGCCGCCTCTGCCTCCGTTTCCGCCACCACTTTTCACGCCTCCTCCTCCGCTTCCAACTCATCTGCCTCTGTCCCCTTCGCCGCCGTCACCGCCTCCTCGCCCTCCTCCTCCACCTCCACTACCACCGTCACAGACACCGCCATCGCCACCGCCTCTATCTCATTACAACCACCGCCCTCGCCACCGCCACCACCACCGTCCCCGCCCCCGCCCCTGTCTCGTCCCGGCCACCGTCACCACCACCGCCACCACCGCCTCTGTCTACGCCTCCGCCACCATCGCCGCCTCCTCCTCGCCCTCCTCTTCCACCGCCTCCGCCTCCGCCTCCGCCTCCGCCTCCGCCTCCGCCTCCGCCTCCGTCTCCCTCTCCGTCTCCCTCTCCGTCTCCCTCTCCGTCTCCCTCTCCGTCTCCCTCTCCGTCTCCCTCTCCGTCTCCCTCTCCGTCTCCCTCCCCGTCTCCCTCTCCGTCTCCCTCTCCGTCTCCCTCTCCGTCTCCCTCTCCGTCTCCCTCTCCGTCTCCCTCTCCGTCTCCCTCTCCGTCTCCCTCTCCGTCTCCCTCTCCGTCTCCCTCTCCGTCTCCCTCTCCGTCTCCCTCTCCGTCTCCCTCTCCGCCTCCCTCTCCGTCTCCCTCTCCGTCTCCCTCTCCGTCTCCCTCTCCGTCTCCCTCTCCGTCTCCCTCTCCGTCTCCCTCTCCGTCTCCCTCTCCGTCTTCCTCTCCGTCTCCCTCTCCGTCTCCCTCTCCCTCTCCGTCTTCGTCTTCGTCTTCGTCTTCGTCTCCGTCTCCCTCTCCGTCTCCCTCTCCGTCTCCCTCTCCGTCTTCGTCTCCGTCTTCGTCTCCGTCTTCGTCTCCCTCTCCGTCTCCCTCTCCGTCTCCACCTCCGCCTCCGCCTCCGCCTCCGCCTCCGCCTCCGCCTCCGCCTCCGCCTCCGCCTCCGCCTCCGCCTCCGCCTCCGCCTCCGCCTCCGCCTCCGCCACCGCCACCGCCACCACCTCCTCCTCCTCTCCGCTCCGCCGCCGCCGTCCAGTGCAGCAGGCGCCAAGCGGCGTCCTGGGGGCGGAGGAGGCGCGTGGGGAAAGAGGGCGCCTGGGTTTGCGGTGGCCGCCGCCTCGAGCGCCTGGGCGCCGGGCAGCCCGCCTGCGCGCCGGCGCGCGAGAAGAGCAGCGGGAGATGCGCGCTTCCAAAGGCGGCAGGCATTCCAAAAGTATTTCTCTCTTTCTTCCCTAAATATGTTTTCATTTTGTTGGTTTTAAATGTTAGCTTAAGTTTGTTGAAAATGTGGATGTGTGGTGGGATAGGGGAAAAAAATACTCCTTTAGATGTGATGAGAGACCATTGGCGTGCTCAGCGTTAAACAAGAGAGGGAGGGGGACTCCATCGTTGGATGCTGCTAAGGCCCATGTTCCATTAAACTTTTTTATTTACATATGGCATTTAGTATGGAATAAACAAAACATAATATGAGAATGGAGTTATGTACTTAACGATACCATTTATAAATACGATTCAACCCATTTACAGGATTGCCAGTTGATTGATTTGGAGAGCCCTTCCTTAAATATCTCAAATTTCCAGTTAAAATGGGGAAATATGGAAATGATCATAGTATGTTGAAATTAAAGATTTATTACGTAGAGAAATTACAGGGCGCATTTTGGAATTTTCGGTGGGCGGGGACCGTGATGACGTTTTGGCTCTCGACTGGATGACACCGTAACAGCTAATGAAGTGTCATCGGCCAGGTTAGAAAACCCCAAATATATTGTGCTGGCCAGCTAAAAAGCCGAACTAACGGGACAACTTTTGAAAAATGTCACTGTCGGATGAGAACATACATTTATACTCGATTTAGGGTAGTTTCGTTTCGTTTTATGTTGGCAAAAGTTGTTGCCAACCGTCACACAAATACCCTGTATATATTACTATCAAGCGGTAGGGACATTTTGTAAAATTTAAGTTTGCAATGAAACAATGACTACTTCCGTAGATTTCGCCAACATTCAAAGCCATACAAGTGAAGTTGTGTTAGTTTACGAGTGTTGCTAAAGATTTGCATTTTGCGTTTTGGTGCTCTTCGTTCTTTGCGTTTTATCGTTCAATTTATTTATTTAGTAGTACTAGGCGTTTTTGAGTTTTATTTATTATTTTCCAACTGTTTTCTTTAGTAATAAAAATAAAGTTAATTGAAATAGTTATTGTAGTTCATTATTTGTTGTTGTTAAGTGTCCCTTTAGTATTTCTTGTTTTAGATTAATTATATTTATTATTATTATTTTTTCTGAATTCATTTTAATTATAACTGGAAAATAATGGATAGCCCAACAACATCCGAGTCTATACTTAATTTTGAACCTTTGAAGATAACACGTATTCAAAGTTCTCTTCAAAAGGGAATTATCAATTTATTTTGTGGACTGTGGAAGGAAGCAGTGGAAGAAAAGGCCCATGTTACCCACTCTTGTTTAATAACGCGAGTGGCAAAATTATTACAGGTAAGATTGATTTTTCTTCTCTTTTCTACATCTTATCTTTTAAAACTTACAAGTGTAATTTTCTTAATTAAAATTGGGATGAGTATAGTTGTTAATTATCTTTACCATTACTCATGTATTAATCGTAATAAATCAAATTTTCTTTTTTTCATGATGTTGTGTGTTTACAGGTAGGTGTAAAGTCAGTTGATAGTATTATCAACAAATATAAAAAACAAGAAGCTCTGACCACACCCAAAAAGACCCGTAAAAGATCCCGTCCAATCACAGATATTGACAATTTCACTAAGGATGCAATTGCCAATAAATTGTATTGTAGTTTGAATTCAGGTAATCAATTAGACTTTTTAATTAGTTTGTTAGTATACAGTTTTATTAATATAAACAATGATCATTTTGTGTTGTTTTATGTATTATTTAACAAGTACCAAGGATTATATTTTATGTAGGTTGTGGTATTTCTATAAGAAACCTGTACACAGAGATTGTGGGAGATGAAACGTTAAATTTTGAAGGCTCTCAGACCTCCCTAAAGCGAATAGTGAAGAACATGGGTTTTACTTAGGGAAAGGGAGACAGGTATGCCCATGTGAGAGAGAATGAAATTATAATTTTTAAAAGAGAGTGCTTCCTGAGGAATTACTATAGAAATACAAACTCCAACACACCAAAGGCAGTAATTAATTATTATTATTATTATTATTATTATTATTATTATTATTATTATTATTATTATTATTATTATTATTATTATTATTATTATTATTATTATTATTATTATTATTATTATTAGGGAGTGCATATCTATGATTTTGCATATTTTTGTCTATTGCTTCAGGGCATAGCTAAATGAAATTCCTTGACATGTGGTTAGAATTGGATGCTATGTAGATCAATATGTTAGTGCAATTTGGCAAATTTTTCCTGTTGGTGCATATTCATATAATAATAAGAGAATATTTTTATGCTCCTATATTTATTTTGTTTAAAGAGAGACTTATCTCTAAACCATTCCTTGTTGTCATAGAATCTATTTATTTGGGAGCAGTCATTGATTAGAAAAAGCTTGTCACACTTTGTGTTTTTTCTTTTCTATAGACAATAAAATACTTGTGCAAATGTAGGATATTTCTTGATATATTTTTTATACCAAGCAGAAAAAATGAAACAAGACAAACAATGTCCTTAATGAAGGTGCATAATTACTTCAATTATTTCTCCTGAGAAGTGAGCTAGGTTATATTATGTTTGCACGAAAATACATCTTTTCATTCCAAGTATCACATGTAATGAAATATTGTTAATTTTAATTGCATATTTCAGAATTTTTAGGTCATAGATGCATATTTCAAGATTTTTAGGACATAAAAATAATCTCTCTAATTATTACAATTCTTAGTTTTCACACATGTACTTGTCTTGTATATCTAAATGTTTATGTAAATAGTCTTGTCAACATTGTTTCAGTTTTTTGTAGCTTGTTTGTAACCTTATTTGATTAGTAGCATTTGTGACATTACTTGTAATACTGGTTTTGGGCAAGTAGCACCGCATCTCTCTCTAAATCTCACATGCATTTTGAATTTCCTTGGCACAATACTCTAATTTTAATGCTGAAAATAACCGTTGTCTTACCTTGAATTTTTTTCACAGCAAGAATGTGTATTTAACTGGCAATAAATAAACAATATATTAGTCTTGTACTGCTTGGCTGCCAATTCGGAATTATTTGGCATGAATTTGTAATGGAAACTGAAGTATAATATACTTTTGATTTGAATTATTTAACAAGCAATGAGAGGGTTTACTGTGTAATAACTGCATGTTCAGGGAGAAGCTTATAGTAATGTAGTCACAATAAGAGAGTAGATTCAATATTATTGTGCAACTATATATTTAATGTGCCATTTATATTGATTGTGTACATTCCTGTTTAAATAAACATTTTAAAAAAAAAATCAAAAAGTCATATTTATTACCATTTATCCCAATCTTATGAATCACACTCCATTGAAATGGTGAAAAAAATGGGTAAAGAGAAAGACTGTCTCTGGTAACAATGGATAAGTTATTGAAGGCTTACTTACACTAATGATTTTCATTATTTTTTTTGAACTTATTTTTAAAAGCTAATGAATAATTGAACAGATAAATTAAATGGATGCATTTGCATTGATATTGACATAACTGGACTGTAAGGAAAAAATTCATTAGATCACTTAAAAACTACCATGTATATCACGTTGATTAACTTCAATAATTGTGGTATTTATTTGCGTTCAATAAAACTCATTACTACCAGTTCAAAACGTGAAGGAACTGTTGACACACATCTCAAAAGCATTAATAACAGAAGTATGACCGTAGATAACTTTTGAGGTTGTATTTTTCATTTGCACTTTTTAACACTTCTTAAGCTCGCAATAGTTGATAATTCTTAATTAACTTAATAATTATTCACAGAGTTAATATTCGTTTATAGATGAACACCTCTTTTTAATTCTACCGAAAAACGAAACATGTATTATTGAACAGTGGACAAGACTCGAGACCGCGCGAGGATTGTGAATGACAACAAACAAAACAAAAGCGAGAGACTTGATCAAAGTTATAGTTTCACAAGTTGGCTATTCCGACAGGAAATCTTTCAAGCTGCCATATTGCGAATTTAGTTCGGCCTAATACATGGCCTGGAGTATAGAGGTGGTGGCAGGGAAGGAAGTGGCAGTGACGATGGAGGAGGCGGAGGTAAAACGAGCGGTGGTCGAGACGAAAGTGAGGTACACCACGCTATAACGCTCAATTTTTACATTACTGCCTGTGAAGTAAATCAGCTGTTACTTTGTCATCCAATCCGGAGGTTGAACGCCACCATAGTAAAGTCACTGTAATCATGTGTAAGGTCCCGATTAGATGGCACCGTAACAGCTGATGAAGTGTCATCGTCCAGGTTAAGAAAAGCATACATACATGCGAATAAAATATCTTCAAAATCGTTACATTCGATAACTAGAAGTGCTACAGAATGGCACCGACTTTCTCGTAGCAATTTTTTTTTAATTTCCTCGCTGTGGACTGTCTTTCAAGTCTTGCTCCATTCTCTGGCCAGCTGCAATCTGTCGTCACCAAAATTACAGTTTCTTTACATTTTCTCAACTTTTCGGTTTCTTAATAGTAAAACCGAAATATGACTGCAAGAATATTAAAGCTGAGTAAAATCTCGTCAAAAATATGAATTTTCATTGAAAATTTTGAAGTAGTTTTTAAGAAAATGGCGATTAAGTATTACTGTAAATACGAAATTTGAAGCTCTTTTTCACAGGAATCTAATGAGTTTGCGAAAAACATCATTTGAAGTCATTTGAAACCCTTCCACTCACAAATGTATTAATATACACAAATCGATGGAAATGTGTATATTAATGACGTGAAAGATATTTAAAAAAAACTACATTTGTATAATTTTTGAAAAAAACAAAAGAATACACCAAAATCAACTTAACGTCGTATTAAACAGTGCAATATGCAATATCTATTGGAAAAATTTGAAGAAAAAGTTTGAAGCCATTTTTGAGAAAATGGCGTTTGAGCGTTTCTGAAAATGCGGATATTTGGGTTCATTTTTACAGAAAACTGTTGAGTTTTCGAGAAACTTTATTTGCCATTTTTAAAGCACATGTACTCGTAAATGTAATAGTGAGAAGAAATCGCCTCTAATATTACCGACGTAAAAGACAAGTAAAAAATATATTTTTTGTATTTTTTTAAAAAACTAAAGAATAGAGTAATATGGCGTTTATGTCATCGGATAGGGTGCCATTGGTACAACACCTACAAAAAATGTAAAGAAAAAATTTGGAGCCTTTTTTTTTTTTTGAGAAAATCTTATTTTTTAAAATTGCAACTATTTCACACACTATTGCTTGAAAACTACTAAAATTTTCAAAAAAGTATACAGGACCTTAATGAAAGAAGTATTAATGAGCAACAAATTTCATATGAACGCACAACCTCTATCTTCAATTTTATAGTTGTAGGAAGACGCCGAAAAAATTCAAACATTTCAATTCAGAAGATAACCATGAAAATCAGACCTATACCACCTTTATAG